>JANRMT010062850.1:27549874-27591730 GCA_026402145.1 Polypterus bichir lapradei | reverse complement strand
AAAAAAAGCAGAATGACAAGTGCACAGTCCCCACCCCCCAGCCCCCCTTCTTTGCTTTCTAGTAGCATGGCTGACAATCACCTTGGGAAATTAGAATTAGACGAGGGTTCTTTAAACTTGTCGGATGGCTGCGAGTCCAAGCTGAGCCTGGAAGGTAGGACCTGAAGCTGCGTTTTTTTTTTCTTTTTCCGGAACGACTTGCGCGGCGATGAGCGGCTCATGTCGACCGGCGTAGCGGGCTCAGGGTGAGCGTTTCCTGGCGGTTCCGTGCCGTTCCTTCATTGGAGGACTGGCGAGGTACACGCCGTTTGGTTCGGGGGCGATGACCTGAGATTGTGGTGCTTGCGTTCGCACCCTGAAGATGTTCACCGAACTGGTAGATATTTTTTCAGGCTCCCAAACTGAAAATCCTTCCGCTAAAAGGCATCGCCGCGCTAAATTGTTTATCCCATAATCACTTAATCTCTTCATTACAGGGCTATTGGTGATTTGGTTAATCTGCAATCCAATGCGCCGATGTAACGTTAATCCTCGACTGAGGCAATCCTTAGCTAATTATACGGATAATCGTTTATGGATTATTTTACCTATTTATCCGTTCAAATGTTAATGTATTCCTTTGCGTGCAAAGTTCAATCTCTCCATCAATCTGTCTCGTAATTCTTTTGATCAGTTAAACTACTCATCCTCCGACTGCCTCATTTATTCATCTATAGGTGGAATTAAATGGTGCCAGACAACTGCAGTCACTCTGAGGAATCCAATCGTCTCTCCATCAATTAATGCAATTCACGGTAGCGAGGCAGTTTCGGGAGCAAAAGCAGGAACCCACCCTGGATGGGCCGCCCTCACTTCATTGTAGGGGCCAGTTAAACATTTTGAAGCTAGGAGAAGAAACTCAGGAGTGGCGGGACTAGAATCTACATCCTCACTGGGAGAACACACAAACTGCACACAAACACTGGCCGGGCTGATATTTGATGGAGTGCACTAGAACTCCAACCCTAACCACCATACTGCCATCTGGGAGCTTTTTATTGTTACTGCTCCTAATACTGGGGCATAACTAACGCATGTAAAACATCGTCTAACTTCTCGGGGTCCGACCTGCTTATGTAGCTCCCATTAGGTAGGAGACGTCCCTGATGTCTTTTGGCTCGTCAAATGCTCAAAGCACGAAGTTCAACGGGGCAATTATTATTTTATATTTATTATTGCTAAGTAAGTAAATGAAAATTATAATTTACTAACTTATATATAAACACGATAATACCAATCATTTATGTACGTTTTGAAATCGCTTTAGTCGTTTTTGTCTGGCGCCTCCTGACTTACCCCTGCAAGATAAATCCCCCCATATGGTATATCGTTTAACACGGCTTGATGGCGAGTTATACAAGACATTGAGTTTTTTGAGGTCTTTCCCCGTTTTTGGCCATCCAGACCCCTTATTTTTAGGCTATGTTTGTTTCATATTTTGTGCAGGAAAGGGCACCCCCCCCCCTTTTTTTTTATTGGATTTTATTAAAATCAAATAACATTCCATACAAATAAGTCAAGTTTTACAAGACTTGGTTGGAAATAAATCAACCCCTACCCACGAGAAAGAGAGCTATAGGCCAGCAGAGTAAAACTTTAAGCAAGTAAAAATAACAGAGTCAGAAATTAGGTGCAGTCCCTGCAGTGTCAAAATATAAATAAATATAATTACAAAAGGATAAGAAGAAATAAGGTAGAACACATACAGTCAACATAAGACCTTAATTGCACATGAAACACTTTTGCACAAGATGTCATCTATTGCACTGCTGCATTGGAGGTGATGAGGTGGCATTCAGTGCCCTAATAGCAACAGGGTAGAAACTGTTATTCAGTCCATTAGTTTTTGTTTTGATGCTCCTATTATCTTTTGCCTGATGGCAACAGTTGGAACACGTCATGAGCGCGGTGTTGAGGAGTCTTTTAATATGTTTTCCACTTTCCTGAGGCAGCGAGAGCTGTGCAGTTCATCCAGAGAGGGTAAAGAACAGCCGATGATCTGCTCGGTCGTCTTTAAGATCCGCTGAAGTGTTTTCCTCTGCGCTGTTGTGTAAGTAAATAGATAAATGTAATAAATGGATCAAAATAAATAGAGTAAAAAAATAAAGAGGGGAGAGAATCTGCTTCCTCAATTTAAATGCTTATTTTAAAATGTTATTGATCAGATCCTGCCAGGTTTTGAAAAAGTTTTGTCCTCTAAGTGACAATTCTGATAATGAGTAAAGCAAGAGGTGTCTTTAGCAAAAATGATCAGGAAAACTTGGAAGTTGTGTGTGCCACATCAGCCGAATCCGGGGTGGCGGGGGGGTCCCCCCTAATGGCATACAAGGGTTCAAAGCTACTCCTTTTCATAAAAGTTTGAAAAAAAATGGGAATTGTCAATACGTGAAGTGTCATTTAATGGTTGCTAATCAGAAATATGAACACATTTTTGATATTTGAATTTTTTAACCGGTGGTCTCTGTCCTCTAACAGCCACTCCTGGCAGGTTAAAAATGACAAATTTCAAGCATAAGCATGAGGTGTCATTTTAGAGCATTTCCAGGTCACTGATTATGAGTATGATGTTATTTTTGATCCTTTATTAGGGATGTAGCTCAATAGGGACAATCATCAGAGGGTGACAAATGTCACATTTTTAATCACAATCGACAGCATTTAGACTTTTCAAATTGAAGTACATCTTCTAATATTTCAAATATTTGACCCAGCTCCTCTTGTTGATTCTGTACTTCTACCTCAATGAAGTAAATCATCACATTTCTCATGAGCACTTAGAATTAGGGCAGCTTATGTTAATTCAGGCTTTTAATTATTATAATGATGATGATGATAATGCTGTTTTAATTTTTAACAGTTGTTTCCATGTCTGTCTGAGTCCACACATGTCTTTGCACAACCCAATTGTAGAGCAGATTTTGAGCAGATGTGACAAAGTCTAAGGAGGATAGAGTGGGATAAGCTGTTAAGTGTGGAGACAGTCGAGGAGCAGTAGATAGATAGATAGATCAGGTTTACAAAAACTCCACAGTGGGCTAATAAAGAGTTAAAAAAAAGAAGCTGCAAAGGAAACAACAGACGTATAAGACGTATAAGACTAATAACTCCAAAGTGAATCGTAGAGCATATGAGAACATGAGGGCAACCATTAACGAGGATATCAGGGAGGCTAAAAGACAGTAGGAGAGGAACACAGCAGATAAGGTGACAGACGACCCTAAGAGATTCTTTCAGTATTTTAGTAGTAAAAGAACAGTCAAGGAGGAGGTGAAGTGCATCAGGAATAGCAAAGGGGAATTGAAAGATACAGACAGTGAAATAGTGGACGCTCTAAACTCGCATTTTTCTGAGGTCTTCACAAGTGAGGAAGTGGATAATCGCCGAGTGGTAAAAGGGACTACTAAGGAGGTACTGAGGGATTTGGAAATTGTAGAGAGAGAAGAGCTGCTGAGATTAAATAGGTTGAAAGCAAACAAATCACCAGGACCAGATCATACTTACCCTCGAATTCTAAAGGGGGCTAGCGAGTTCAGATATAGCGCTATATAAATGTAATGAATTATTATTATTATTATTACACCCTTGACACATATTTATAGGAAGTCACTGTGCACTGGAGAGATTCTGAAGGACTGGAAAATGACAAATATCATCCCGTTATATAAAAAGGGTGACAGGGCAGATCCAAGCAACTGTAGGCCAGTAAGCTTAACATGCATCACAGGAAAATTAATGAAAGGAATTATTAAGGAGAAGATCGAGCAACACATGGCAAGGACAGGAGTTTGAATGGACAGTCAGTGAGGGGTCAGAAGAGGGAAGTCGTGTTTTACTAACATGTTGGAATTCTATGAGGGAACAACAAAAGGATACAACCAGAGTGGAGCTCATGAGATTATTGATCGTGACTTTTAGAAAACGTTTGATAAGGTGCCACATGAGAGGGTGGGCCTCAAATTAAAAGAAGTGGCAGTTCAGGGTGTGGGGTGTAGATGGGCGCAGAATTGGCTCAGACACAGGAAGCAGAGGCTGATGGTGTGAGGAACCTCATCAGAATTGGCTGATGTTAAGAGTGGTGACCAGCAGGGGGCAGTGCTGGGGCCACTGCTGTTTTTAATATACAAAAATGATTTAGATAGGAATATAAGAAACAAGCTGGTTACGTTTCCAGATGATACCAAGATAGGTAGCTTGGCAGATAATCTGGAATCCATTAAATCACCACAGAAGGACCTGCACAGCAGACAGGCTGCTGTCTAAAAATCGAAAGGCAACCGTATAAGAAGGACTTAGTAGTCATAGAGGACTCTGAGATATCAACCTCCAGACAGTGTTCAGAAGCCATTAAGAAGGCTAACAGAATGTCCGATTATATAGCGCCTTGACGTGTGCAGTACAAGTCACAGGAGGTTCTGCTCCAGCTTTATAACACACTGGTGAGGTCTCATCTGGAGTCCTGTGTGCAGTTTGGGTCTCCAGGCTACAAAAAGGACATAACAGCACTGGAGATGGTCCAGAGAAGAGCGACGGGGCTGATTTAGGGCTACAGGGGATGAGTTGTGAGGTAAGATTAAACAGAGGAGACCTGACTGGAGTGTTTAAAATGATGAAGGGCATTAGTCCAGTGAATCAAGACGGTGACTTTAAAATGAGTTCATCAAGAACTCATTATGTTAAGTTTAGATTTCGCACAAATGTTAGAATTTTTTTTTTTAGCATAGAACCACAGACACTTGGAATAAGTGACCAAGTAGTGTGGTGGACAGTAGGTCTTTAAGGATCTTCAAAAATTGATAATTTTGGATTATCAGGTGAACAGGATGGATGAGCTTGTTGGTCTGAATGGCCTGTTCTCATCACAACTGTTCTAATATATGTTGGGTTGATTTGTGATTCTGAATTGATCCAGTGGGAGTCCACTGCTTCCTGCCTCAAGCCCCAGACCTTCAGGTCAGATTTCAGGCTACCCTTTATCTACTGTTATCACATTATTACTTATTGGGCTGATGTCTTTATCCAAGGAGACTCATGCAACCCAGAATGCATTGCAATCGCTTGAATACCTTGTTAAACGTTTGGGCCACCGGTGGGTCAAGTGACTCACTCAGGGTCACACATTGAATCAGAAACAGAAACGGAAGCAGTGTCTTAGCCACTTTACACCTCTGTAATAGAGAAAAAACAAGTTAGACAAGTCAGAAAGTAAATGGCATGGTGCATTTGGGGAGTTGAAGGCTTTAAAATGGGGGCTGCCAATATATAAAGGCTCTGTCATATTACAAGACTTTTCCATCAGTTTTTCAGTGGCGGACTTCATTTATGTATTCTTAGAGAGTCAGGGGCTGTCATGTAGTCTGACATACCCAGAGACTCGGCCCGATCAGTCTGTGTCTCTCCCTGAGTGTCAAACAGGTTTGATGTTGTCTGTGAGAGCTGACAACCAATGAGCACTCGGCCGCAAGGGCAATGCATAGAATGCACCTATGAGGAATAAGGAATGTGGGGGGCTTGGACCTCACAAACACATCAGGCTTTTTCTGATTGATAGATAGATGGATAGATGTGAAAGGCACTATATAGGGTGGTCCAGATCTAATAATGCAACTATGAAAAGGCGAACACATCACACCCGCTGTTAGAGTGACAACCGTCTCCCAGCCATTTTGGAATGCAGGGCAGGTGGTGCCATCTATAAGCAACAAAAATATTTTTGTGAATTCTCTATGTAATAAACTTAAGTTGTAGCATAATGAAAATTGCATAATTAGATAGATAGATACTTTATTAATCCCAAGGGGAAATTCACATAATCCAGCAGCAGCGTACTGATAAAGAACAATATTAAATTAAAGAGTGATAACAATGAAGGTATAACAGGCAATAACTTTGTATAATGTTAACGTTTACCCCCCCGGGTGGAATTGAAGGGTCGCATAGTGTGGGGTCTCCTCAGTCTGTCAGTGGAGCAGGACGGTGACAGCAGTCTGTCGCTGAAGCTGCTCCTTTGTCTGGAGATGATCCTGTTCAGTGGATGCAGTGGATTCTCCATGATTGACAGGAGCCTGCTCAGCGCCCATCGCTCTGCCACGGATGTCAAACTGTCCAGCTCCGTGCCTACAATAGAGCCTGCCATCCTCACCAGTTTGTCCAGGCGTGAGGCGTCCCTCCTCTTTATGCTGCCTCCCCAGCACACCACCGCGTAGAAGAGGGTGCTCGTCACAACCGTCTGGTAGGACATCTGCAGCATCTTACTGCAGATGTTGACGGACACCAGCCTTCTAAGGAAGTATAGTCTGCTCTGACCTTTCTTACACAGAGCATCAGTATTGGCAGTCCAGTCCAGTTTATCATCCAGCTGCACTCCCAGGTATTTATAGGTCTGCACCCTCTGCACAGTCACCTCTGATGATCACGGGGTCCATGAGGGGCCTGGGCCTCCTAAAATCCACCACCAGCTCCTTGGCTTTGCTGGTGTTCAGTTGTAAGTGGTTTGAGTCTCACCATTTAACAAAGTCCTTGATTAGGTTCCTATACTCCTCCTCCTGTCCACTCCTGATGCAGCCCACGGTAGCAGTGTCGTCAGCAAACTTTTGTACGTGGCAGGACTCCGAGTTGTATTGGAAGTCCGATGTATGTTGGCTGAACAGGACTGTAGAAAGTCCAGTCCCCCTGCGGTGCTCCTGTGCTGCTGACCACAATGTCAGACCTGCAGTTCCCGAGATGCACATACTAAGGTCTGACTGTAAGAAAGTCCACGATCCATGCCACCAGGTGTGAATCTACTCACATCTCTGTCAACTTGTCCCTAAGGAGCAGAGGTTGGATGGTGTTGAAGGCGCTTAAGAAGTCCAGAAACACAATTCTTACAGCACCACTGCCTCTGTCCAAGTGGGAGAGGGATCGGTGTAGCATATAGATGATGGCATCCTCCGCCCTCACCTTCTCCTGGTATGCGAACTGCAGAGGGTCAAGGGCGCGGCGGACCTGTGGCCTCAGGTGGTGAAGCAGCAGCCGCTCAATGGTCTTTATCACATGTGACGTCAGAGCGACAGGCCGGAAGTCATTCAGCTCACTAGGACGTGGTACCTTTGGGACTAGGGTGATATAAGATGTTTTCCAAAGCCTCAGGACTCTCCCCTGTTCCAGGCTCAGGTTGAAGATGCGTTGTAGAGGACTCCCCAGCTCCAGTGCACAGGCCTTCAGCAGTCATGGCGATACTCCATCTGGACCTGCTGCTTTGCTGGCACGAAGTCTCCTCAGCTCTCTGCTCACCTGGGCTGCTGTAATTGTGGGTGGGGATGTCTCTCCTATACTGGTATCAGCAGAAGGATGATTGGAGGATGCAGTACTCCAAGGTGAGAGTGGGTTAGGGAGGTCAGACCTGTTAAAGAAGTTGTTCATTTGGTTTGCTCTCTCCACGTCTCTCTCGATGGTGGCACCCCGCTTCGAGCTGCAGCCAGTGATGATCTTAGATCTTAGATCTGGACCACCCTATATAAAAGACAGATAGATCTATATTTGTCCCCTTAGTGGAAATTTGGCTTTTTACAGAATCTCTTTAATAAATAAATAAACACACCCACCACGAATGACTAAAAAGAAACCAGCTGTTATATTTTCAGTCAGAGTTGTACCGAGGATGTCGGTTCAGTATGGCTGTGAAAACAGCAGGGCTGAAAGAGAAATATAATAATTGGGTTGAAAGATTTAGCGCAGGACGATTTGGTCGACCACCATCATGGCGCACACAAACCCACACCGACAAGCCGAATGCCTTCATCACGGAAAACCGACGGATTGCGTTGTCCGCTGTGGCTGCACATTAGAATATCAGCTCTGGATCTGCACGTAACATACTGTGCGATGACTTGTAGTACCGTAAAAGTTGCGCAATATGGGTACGCAAACAGCTTACTGATCTGCAGAAGCCAACATCCTTCGATGGATTTCAGCAGGTTTCACTCTCTCAAATCTCACTACGGTGCGTTGTTCAACAATGGGGTTATCCCGCAGCGGAGCATCCATGTTCATTTAATTTTGGCTTCAGCAACAATGCAGAGCGCTGAGATGCGCGTGTTCGAACTACCCATAAGCCCTCGCGAACGCGTTGTGCTGCGTCAGCTTCTATACCTTGCGATTACCATGCGTAATTTTTAAATTGTCTTTGTATTTTCGTACAAATGGCTAAAAGAAACGGAAATAAACAATTAATTTTAATGTAAACTTATCAGAATTTTGTTCTTACATAACCTATGGATCGATAAACTGCAGAAAATGCCAGTGCCTGCGCTTTAAGAAAGCAGCATCGTGTTGGTCGAAGCCCCTATGAAGACCTAAGAGGGGGGTCGTGGAGCTGACGCGCACTGCTTTAGTTTCCAAATTGGGCCCCGTGGTGTCCATAGCGTGTACTGTACTAGTGGCGGTGGGCGGAAGGATCCTTAGCGCGCCGCTTGAATTAGTCCATTGCACGCCCCATTGGCTAAAACGGCGCCCCTCGTTCGGACGTAATCGAAAAGTGTGGAGTGGGGCGCCCCTTAAGTCGCCTAATGGATGGACCCGCTCTGGCGCCCGTGGGTCTTCACGTTTGAACGTCGGGATGGAAGGCGCCTCACTGACTGACATGCCCTACTTACACTTTTGGGGTTTAATTTCCAAGTGAGCACCAGAACTGAGCGTGTGAACTGTAATTAGCGCCGCCGCGCTTCATAGTGCATCCCGCTGTTCCTTCGCAATTCATGGCTCTGACAGCTTCTGGTAAACGTGTCTGCGACTGTGGAAGCGTACCGTATATACTGTAATTTCAGAGACCTGCGCCCGATGGAGTTTGAGGGGTAGGCATGTGGGCACACGATGCCAAGTAGTAGGCAATTAAGAGCTCCGGCAACCAGAAAGGAAAGGGGACCGCTGCCAGCTGCAAAAGTAGCCGTGTGACAGACCGGCGCACCCACGGCATTTCAAACGAGTCTTGGTGTTGATCTCTGAGGATAGGAGCATTGACATTGGAGCTAAACTGGGCGAAAAGGGAAAGGTGGAAAACAAATCTACTCCGATTCTGAAAGGCATCTAAAGAATGTGCTCTAACAGTGAATGATTCAAAACATTTTACAGTAAGGGACAGGACAGGAATCATTTATGTATGGCGTGTCACTAAATCACAAGACATTCTCACAGCTCAAATATAGACAATTTAGAATCACCCAGGGTATCTAAAGGAAACAAATACACAAACACAGAGAGAACATATAGATATAGCTATGAAAGGCACTATATAATCGATAGATAGATGTGAAAGGCACTATATCATAGATAGACAGGTAGATAGATGTGAAAGGCACTATATAATCGATAGATGTGAAAGGCATTATATCATAGATAGACAGATAGATGTGAAAGGCACTATATAATAGATGGATAGGTACATACATAGATTAAAGGCGCTATATAATGGATAGATAGATAGATAGATCAATAAATAGTGTGACCAGGTGGACAGACCACAGGCACATAGAGTATTGGGGCATTACAAAAAGTAGATTAGTGCCTTTCACATCCATCTATCTATCTGTCATTTCATTTTACTGTATATAGTGCCTTTCATATCTATCTATCTCTCTATTATATAGTGCCTTTCATATCTATCGTGGCAGCACGGTGGCGCAGTGGTAGCACTGCTGCCTCACAGTAAGGAATCCTGGGTTCGCTTCCCAGGTCCTCCCTGTGTGGAGTTTGCTTGTTCTCCCCGTGTCTGCGTGGGTTTCCTCCGCCTGCTCCAGTTTCCTCCCACAGTCCAAAGACATGCAGGTTAGGTGTATTGGCGATCCTAAATTGTCCTTAGTGTGTGTTTAGTGTGTGGGTGTGTGTGTGTGGGTGTGTGTCCTGCGATGGGCTGGCGCCCTGCCAGGGATTTGTTCCTGCATTGCGCCCTGTGTTGGCTAGGATTGGCTCCAGCAGACCCCCGTGACCATGTGTTAGGATATAGCAGATTGGGAAAATGACTGACTGATATCTATCTATCTATCATTTTAGAAGGGATGGTGCAGTGGTAGCCCTGCTGCTTAGGAGATGAGGGTTCATGTCCTCGGTGTTCCTCATGTAGAGTTTGCTGTTCTCCGCAGGTCCATTGGGGTTTTCTCTCGTAATACAAAGACACGTAGGTGTGGTGAATTGGCTTTGCTGAACTGAATTATGTGAGTGTGTTGTGTGTTTGCCCTGTAAAGGACTGATGCCCTTTCTGAGGAGGGTCTCTGCCATACACCCTATTATTGCTGGGTGTATTATTGCTGGCTTAGGAAGATGGATGGATGACATAATCTACCTTAATGACAAGTGTCTGTGTATTTGTGTGTCTGTTGGGTGGCTGTGTCTCTATCATTCCAACAGATGGCACATCACAAACATTTGGAGTAAACCATTTTATTACAACAAATGTCTGTTATGCACCATCTGTTGGAATATCAAATGAAATGCATTTTATTACTACATGCTATACAAAATACACTCCAATAGACAGTACACTGCAAATGTTAATGCCAAGGTGTATGTTGATTATTTCGATTTCAACTTGCCTTAGACAGGTAGCACAGCTAATTATATACATTAAGAAACAGGCAGTAAAAAACATATTTTATTTACAGTATTTATGTATGTTTTTTTAATTTATTTTCTGATCTCCCAATACATTTATTTTATTTTATTTATTTATTTACTTACTTACTTATTTATGTGTTTTATTTTTCTTCCATACAAAAGCGCCAGGTTGTTTCAGGAAGTGGCAGGATATTCACAGAGTGACATCAAAAAGGGAAGAGAACTGGGACAATGCTGCAACAAAAAACATCTTCCATGACACATTTCATTATTTACGTTCTTCTATCCTAAGGTTTCTATTTATTGCCACATTTCACAATACATGTATTTGTTTGTGCATTTATTTATTTAATTTTGTCTGTAATGTTCCTCCATATGTGACATCAGCTACTGCTTTGCAGCAGCTGGCAGTGCCAGTTTAAAGGAAGGAGCGGTGAGCTTGTTTCCCCATTCACCCGGGCCCGTGTTTCTTAATTGCCAGTATGCCAGCGTATTTTGGTATTGCGGTCTCCATGTGCGCCCCACACGGAGAATGTAAAGATGCCAGAGTGGAGCCCAGCAGCCTATAATCTCTGTGCTGCTGTGCCAGCTGAGTGATTTCTCAGCACTTCCTAAACTAACCCAATTGCATACTTCTTTCTTATGCCCCGCAGGGCATTTCTGTGTTGTTTTCACATGCAGGAAAATCTGATTGTAACACTTTACAGGATTCATAATGTACCTATAAATAGGAGCGGTAATGTTAGCCAAAGACAAAAACGGATATTGCTAATTAAAACAGTGTTATAAAAACATGAGCCAGGCTCGGCACAAAGCCCCCGGTAACGTTCTTCTTTAGGCTGGCAGGTCATCTCTGCAAACTTATTAGCGCCGCTATGGCGTCACCAAGTCGGGGCTCATTAGCAGGGACCTGAGTGAGAAAAACAGAATCTCGCCATGAAAATGCAGCCGGCTTGAGCCGGAGTGCAGACACATCACTTGAGCAGTGTGCGCACTTGACTTAGGAGAGATGTAAAAAGTTAGACATTTTCATATGAGAATAGGAAGTGTGAGTTGGGGGGGTGGGCATTGGTAGGTGAAGCCCCTCTCTGTAACAGCACCATCAAGGCTTCTACTTAAATATGTACTGTGGCTGCCGCAGAACTCCAGAAGTGGACTCACACATGTAAAACGGGTTTCTGTCTTATGCGACTCGCTCCCCTTATCCCGGTTTTTGTGCACACATGTGATCGCACCCCATGCCCCGATGACCCCCCGGATTTTTAACATTTCTGCAGCTCCGTGGCCGCCGTTTCTGAATGTGCATTTGATGCCAATGGCACTGGCACAGCTGTCAATCACAGGGCACATTCAGTTTTGTGAATTCTGCACCTGGAAGCTTCCATTGAGCTCTTCCTGTAGTCCACGGGGGTCAGAGCTGTGCCTGTTGTGCCCCCTGGAGGGACCACCAGGCTGATTGTCAGCATTTGTTTCATTTTTTTTTCTTTCCCCTTGGAGTCTGCATCCAGCCTTCTGCATGAGCGCACACTAATCTGTCATTACGGCGGATTTTCCTGCCTTTTATTCCCTCTTGTCTTCTTCAACTAATGAGGAGACAAGGGCAACACAAGATGAAAAAGAAAAGGCACAGTTAAAAAAACAAGAAAAAAAACAAGAGTGGTCCGGAAATTTGAGGGTGTGGTGGCCGAGGGATGAAGGGTCAACAGAAACTGGAATAGTTTGGGGGGACCACACGGCCCTACCTGTTTACTAACAAGTCCGAAAACAGAAATGTTTGATGGCGTGAAGACAATAAACAAAACCAAGTGCCGTGTAGCCAAGCGGCCTCGTTCATCTGTGCCATGAGGTCCTTTAAACTTGGAGCTCCTCAATCTCAGTTACCGCTGGGGCCAATGACAGCTCTTTCTGGATGGAGCTCTGGGACTGGAAGGGGCGGGGTCAGTTACCCTCACTGGGCGGTTTCTCAAGACTGCGGAGGAAGAAAATGACAGGGATGTTGGTAGCAGCGCCACCTCTTGGCCAGGGGTGACATTACATTCCTAGGGAAGAGTTTAGATGGTGATCCTCAGATGCACGTGCTTGACAAGGAATTGGATTGTGCAGCCCATAAAATGATTCCGTTTTAGCTTAGCGAGCCAAAAGCCTCTTGAGTACAAACTTCAGGGCAGGGACGGCCAATGTGAGCAGTCACTGGCATCACTCCATCTTAGGCAAGCAGGCCAGTAAGGGGAGTGTTGAAGCTTTTTGAGCACCTGAGACCTCCAGTTGTAAAGACGGGTACCTGCCGCACATGGTTGGGTTCATTGCTATTATTGAAGGTGGTGCTGAGCAGGCTGTGTGCCCCCAGAATAGTCAAAGTCTTCTTGTTTCAGCTGCTCCCACTAGGGGGCGCTCACAGCGGATCATCTTCTTTCATATCTTCCTGTCCTTGTCATCTTGCTCTGTCACATTCATCACCTGCATGTCCTCTCTCACCACATCCATAAACCTCCTCATAGGCCTTCCACTTCTCCTCTGCCACCTCCAGCTCTGTCTCCTGTGCCACCGTCTCCAGTCCATATAACATAACTGGTCTCACTACCATCCTGTAGACCTTCCCTGCCACTCTTGCTGATACCCGTCTGTCACAAATCACTCCTGACACTCTTCCCCACCCATTCCACCCTGCCTGCACTCTCTTCTTCACCACTCTTCCACACTCCCCGTTACTCTGTACTGTTGATCCCACGTATCTAAACTCATCCTTTGTTCCAGAGGATTCAACGCCATAGGTGCCCTGGACAGCCTGGCCACCCACCTTCATTCAAAACTGGATTTTGAACATTTTTGCAAATGTATTGTTCTGATGTACAGTCAGGTCCAGTGACACAATTTTCACAATTTTGGCTCTGTGCGCCACCACGTTGGATTTGAAATGAAGAAATCATTACATGAATGAAGTGTCAGCGTTAATTCAGAGGGTTTAGCAGAAATATTGCCTGAGCCATTTAGGAATGACAGCCATTTTTATACAAGGTCCCCCCCCATCTCGAGGGTCTCAAAAGTATTTGGACATTTGACTGACAAGCTGCTCCATAGTCAGGTGTGAGCAGGTCCCTCATTATTTCATGAACTATTAAACAGATAGAAGGTCTGCAGTTGATCCCAAGTGTGGAATTTGCGTTTGGAAGCTGTCACTGTGAACTCTCAATATGAGGTCCATAGATCTGTCCGTGAAAATAAAAAAACAGGCCATCAGTAGGCAGAGAAAACAAAACAAACCCTTTAGAGAGAGAGAGAGAGAGCAGAAACACCAGGAGTGGTCAAATCAACCATTTGGTAAAGAGAAGGATCACACTGGTGAGCTCAGCAACACCAGAAGGTCTGGACAACCACAGAAGACAACTGTGCTGGATGATCGTGGAATTCTGTCCTTGGTGAAGAAGAACCGATTCACGACATTTACTCAACCCAAGACCACTCTCTGGGAGGTCGACCTGTCATTGCCAAAGTCTACGATCAAGAGGAGACTTCAGGAAAGTAAAGACAGAGGGTTTACCACAAGGTCCAGACCACTGGTACACCTCAAGCTTAAGAAGACTTTGCCAGGAGATATTTTTTTTTAAAAGCCTGTCCAGTTTTGGAACAGTT
This sequence comes from Polypterus bichir lapradei, assembly GCA_026402145.1. Taxonomy (NCBI): domain Eukaryota; kingdom Metazoa; phylum Chordata; class Cladistia; order Polypteriformes; family Polypteridae; genus Polypterus; species Polypterus bichir. The sequence goes on along the minus strand of JANRMT010062850.1, from coordinate 27,577,474 downwards.
TGGTTTGGACAAATGAAATTAAGATCACTATGTGCCAGAATGATGGAAAGAGAAGAGTATGGAGAAGAGAAGAAACGTCTCATGACCTGATGAGTACCACATCATCTGTGAAACATGGTGGAGGCAGAGCTCTGGCCTGATCATGCGTGGCTGCCAATGTTAGTCAATCACTAGTGTTTATTGATGACGTTACTGTTAGCAGAAGTAGGAGGATGAGTTCTGAAGTGTCCAGGGCGCCACACTGTCTGCTCAGAGTCAGACAAAGGCTGCAAAACTGACAGGACGACACTTCACAGCACAGACGGACAACGAGCCAAAACATACTATGACGGCAGACCAAGTGCTTTTCAACACAAAGTAGTGGAATATTCTTCAATAGACAAGTCAATCAATGGACCTCAACCCAACTGGACATGCAGTTCACTTGCTGAAGACAAAACTGAAGGCAGAAAGTCCAACGGACAAGCAGCACCTGAAGACGACTGGCCTGGCAAAGACATCAGTGGGGTAGAATCGCAAACTTCAGGGTTCAGACTTCAGGCAGTCATTGACTGCAAAGGATTTTATAACAAATATTAAAACTGATCTTTATATTTAGGATTATGTTAGTTTGTCCAAATACTTTTGAACCCCTGAAAATGGGGGGACCATGTATACAAATGGCTGTCTTTTCTGAATGGCTCATACAATGTTTCTGTTAAACCCCTTGAATTAACACTGCAAGCCTGCACTTCAATCCCTTCCTGGTTGCTTCATTTTAAAACCTTTGTGGTGGCGCACAGAGAGACAAAATGATGAAGACAGTGTCACTCTCCAAATCCTTATGGGATATAACTTTACTTTAGATAGATACTTTATTAATCCCAAGGAGAAATTCTCATACTCCAACAGCAGTATACTGATAAAAAAACAATATTAAATTAAAGAGTGATAACAATGCAGGGATAACAGACATTAACTTTGTATAATGTTAACGTTTGCCCCCCCGGGTGGAACTGAAGAGTCACATAGTGTGGGGTCTCCTCAGTCTGTCAGTGGAGCAGGACGGTGACAGCAGTCTGTCGATGAAGCTGCTCCTCTCTCTGGAGATGATCCTGTTCAGTGGATGCAGTGGATTCTCCATGATTGACAGGAGTCTGCTCAGCGCCCGTCGCTCTGCCACGGATGTCAAACTGTCCAGCTCCGTGCCTACAATAGAGCCTGCCTTCCTCACCAGTTTGTCCAGGCATGAGGCGTCCCTCTTCTTTATGCTGCCTCCCCAGCACACCACCGCGTAGAAGAGGGCGCTCGCCACAACCGTCTGATAGAACATCTGCAGCATCTTATTGCAGATGTTGAAGGACGCCAGCCTTTAAAGGAAGTATTGTCGGCTCTGACCTTTCTTACACAGTCCATCAGTATTGGCAGTCCAGTCCAATTTATCATCCAGCTGCACTCCCAGGTATTTATAGGTCTGTACCCTCTGCACAGTCACCTCTGATGATCACGGGGTCCATGAGGGGCCTGGGCCTCCTAAAATCCATCACCAGCTCCTTGGTTTTGCTGGTGTTCAGTTGTAAGTGGTTTGAGTTGCACCATTTAACAAAGTCCTTGATTCAGTTCCTATACTCCTCCTCCTGCCCACTCCTGATGCAGCCCACGATAGCAGTGTCGTCAGTGAACCTTTGCACGTGGCAGGACTCCGAGTTGTATTGCAAGTCTGATGTATGTTGGCTGAAAAGGACCAGAGAAAGTCCAGTCCCCTGCGGCGCTCCTGTGCTACTGACCACAATGTCAGACCTGCAGTTCCCGAGACGCACATACTGAGGTCTGTCTGTAAGATAGTCCACGATCCATGCCACCAGGTATGAATCTACTCCTATTTCTGTCAGCTTGTCCCTAAGGAGCAGAGGTTGGATGGTGTTGAAGGTGCTAGAGAAGTCCAGGAACATAATTCTTACAGCACCACTGCCTCTGTCCAAGTGGGAGAGGGATCGGTGTAGCATATAGATGATGGCATCCTCCGCCCCCACCTTCTCCTGGTATGCGAACTGCAGAGGGTCGAGGGCGCAGCGGACCTGTGGCCTCAGGTGGTGAAGCAGCAGCCGCTCAATGGTCTTTATCACATGTGACGTCAGGGCGACAGGAAGTCATTCAGCTCACTAGGACGTGATACCTTTGGGACTGGGGTGATACAAGATGTTTTCCAAAGCCTCAGGACTCTCCCTTGTTCCAGGCTCAGGTTGAAGATGCGTTGTAGAGGACTCCCCAGCTCCAGTGCACAGGCCTTCAGCAGTCATGGCGATACTCCATCTGGACCTGCTGCTTTGCTGGCACGAAGTCTCCTCAGCTCTCTGCTCACCTGGGCTGCTGTAATTGTGGGTGGGGATGTCTCTCCTATGCTGGTATCAGCAGAAGGATGGGTGGAGGGGCAGTACTAATCCCAAACGGGAAATTGTCTTTTCACATGACCTTTGGCAGTCGGGGGGGTTGGGGGGCAGTAAGGTCAGCCATTGTACAGCACCTCTATAGCAATTTCCAGGTTAAGGGTCTCGGCTCGAGGGTCCAATGGAGTATGATTCCTTCTGGCAGTAGCGGGATTTGAACTGGCAGCCTTCTAGATAGCAGCACAGATCCTGAGCCTCAGAGCCACCACTCTGCCCCCCCAGAGCCACCACGGGTGGTCTCCAAACAAGATGTACAAACATCTCAATGGCAGTTAATAGAATGGTATGCAAGTATCATAGCAAAGGGTCCGAATCGTTGTGTCAAGGTGAGCTTTAGGTTTTTTTTGTTTTTAATACATTTCCAACAGTTTCTGAACTCCTGTTTTCGCTTTGTCAGCCTGGCGGTATTGAGTGTTGCTTAATGAGGGGACAAAAAAGAATTAATACAACTGATTTTAGCACAAGGCTGCAACATAACAAAATGTGTAAAAAGTGCAGGGGTCTGAAGATTTTGTGAAGGCGCTATATGAATTTAAATTTACCTTCCTGTCTTTCTCTGCCCTTTGTGGCCTGCCACTTACAACCCCTTGGCAGTCCGCATGCAAGCTACTTTATCTCGTTCCGATTGCGCACTGGAAGATTGGCACTACATAAAATTAACAATGAAGCCTCAATCTGAGAAAGGTGCCATATGTGACAAAGGTGACTGTTGACTTCACTATATATGAAATGTTTGCCCTCGGGTCTTCTCGTCCATATCAGTCAGTGAGCAGTGAGGCGCTGACCAGGCCATTGGGTCATTGCTGCGGCTCACTGTTTCCATGGTAACAAATCACCCTGCGCTGTCAGTGGCTGGCACCTCATTACCGATGCTCTGTTTTTAATTAGCCGCTGTGCCTTTCGGGGACTTAGGAGCCGTCCAGAGTGCCGAAGTCGATGCCGACATGTGCTGTGTACAGAGGACGGGGTTTAAAATGTGGGTGGAGATGTGCCCAGGACTGTCATGCCAGTCAGTTGCGATTTAGTCAAGAGAGGGTTAAGAATGCTGACATTACATCCCAACTACAAGACTCGGTCATTCTTTATCTTATATAGCTCCTTTCCGAATGATAAGACAGTCACATTATCGGCATAAACATTCAGGAAATGAAACATGCAGTGATGTTAATAATATATATAAATCTATTAGTAAGATGGACATTTAATAAGTTGCAGCTCTCCAGACTAGATTCTCAGCATGGCCACTTGATGCTGGGTGAACCAGCCACATAAAACTCTGTGTATGTGGCAGCATTCAGGTGTCCTGTAAGAGACGTGTGGACCAGCTGGAGCTGTGCAGTTATAGGGGTGTGGGACTGTATCCAGCAGGGGGCGCTCTTCCCCTCGTGAGATGAGTTTCTTGATGCAGAACTGACTACAACCAATACCATCCCTTTTGTACCCATGGTGGCAGTGACGTGCGGTTAGGTTCATGGCTGGTGAGGCACAGACTCCTTCAGAGTCAGATTTACAAATATATGAACCCAAAAGAGTCGCTTATTCACTATTCAATTGGCAGCCAGCATGCACATTGACTACTGGTTATGTTTCATATCTCATCAGCATTCTTTACACACACAGAGGTAAGGCGCATATTTGGCAAAGAATGAACGTTATGTTTATAGCAGCGAGAGCGAGTGGAGAGAGCGCATTTGCTCTTCGCCCTCCATGTGTTCTAAATTTTCCGTTGCAATTCCACAATTCATACTCATTCAATACAAATGAAAGTATAGAGAGGTGTACAAAAAATGGATTTCGATTATTTTGACCTTAATTGAAATATTTAGTTGTTTTTCAAAGCTTTTACTTCCGATGCTTTAATTTTCAATTTTAATACAGACTGTTCAACAACAGGATAACAAGAAAAACAAAAGAATATTTTATTTAAGGTCAAAATTTAGTTTTTAAATATTGGATTGTTTTTTTCCTTAGTCTGATCCCATTTTTTTTTATAAAACTGAAACCCGTTTATGGTTTTTAGCTTTATTTGTAAATGAAGTCCATGCACCTATCCTTCTCCACGAAAATCCCTGTCACTTTCTTGTAAAAGTCCCTCCTTATTTTCCTTTAGTTTTAAAAATCTTAATTTTCCATTTTGGCAGTCAGTTGGAACAAAAAATAAAAATGCAGTGCACTTGACTTTCTGATATCGCTAACTTATCGGCGCCCCCACGTAGAAGAACAGCAGCAACGAGCACCTGTTGGTCTCCCCCTTCAGGGCGGCACGGTACTATCTGCCTCACCTCGTGCCTTATCACTGCGGTTTTATGTCCGATCAGCAAGACTAAATATGTCACAAACATTCATTAAAGATATTAGAAAGTCAGGGTGTATAATAAACGTGACTGCAAACATTATACTGGCGACATACAGAGAGTCAGCAACAGGCACGCGCCAATTGCATGCATCAGCCCCATGTGTGAGGGAGAGTGCAGTCTGAGGTGAGGGGAGGCTCGTCGCTGCCACACCTCTCGTTTCTCCCCTGTATTTGAACAGGAAATGTGCCAATTCAGCAATTTTGACTATAAAAATGATTGGAATCATACAGAAAACAAATTTATAGCATAGACCAGTAGACACATTTGTTTTATATTATCATTATTAGTTTTTTTTTTTTATTTTGCATGATGACCTCACCTGTCTCCCCTGACTGCATATCCCTGTGTCAGATATGGGCGACTACCAGGAGAGCTGGCTGGTTATAAATACCTTCACAGACTTTGGGTTTTTTACCCATATTGGTCAAGCAGACATCAGCATCTTTTAAAATAACCTGCTTGTGTCCTTCACATGTTTTCTGCCTAACCTGACTTACACCTGTCATTTGTCAGTGTCCCCGGCAGTGTCTCTGTCTCTCTCTGCATGGCTTTGTGAAATTACATTTGGACCAAATTACCTTCTTGCTACAGGGCCAAGACCACTGAGGGGCACAGAAGCTCCATAAAAGAGAAGAGCAGAAGGCACATCCACGGTGCCCAGTCTGCCATTGCTGTGCTGAGCAGACAGCAGGGCCCCCTCTAGTGACCAAATCCAGAACTGCAGTTTATGAGACTCGGGGGGGCCTTGCGGGGGGGGGACTGACAGGTGTCCCTGTCAGCAGTTTGTTAAACTTGTCACATTACAGAAGTAAAAAATGCAGTTAAAATTGTATTTCGTCTGTAAAGGACCTTGGGATTCCCCATGCAAAGGCGCTATATAAAATCTAGCTGTGTTTTAGAGTTTTGAGATCATAAGAAATTTGACAAACAAGAGGAGACCATTCAGCCTGTCAAGGTCCTTTGTTTAGCTAAGAGCTCGGCTGTCCCAGCATCTCCTCCAGATCCTTCTTCAAGTCCATGCCTCGACAGTTTCTTCAAGATTCTCTCAACTCTGAGTAAAGAAGTGTTTCCTGGCCCCAGTCCTAGACGCTGTTTCTTCTGAATTTCCACTGCTGTCCCCAGTTTCACCGATTAGTTGAAAGAACTCTGCTGGATCCACTTTATCAATGCCTTGGAGGAGATCCTCTCAAGGTCTATCAGATTGGATGAACAGCCATTTTCAGGTCTCTCCAGAGATATTCAATTGGGATCGAGTCCGGGCTCTCGTTGGTCAGCTCAAGGACATTCCCAGAATTGTCCCTTAGTCCTTCCTGTGTAATCTTTGCTTTGTTCTGTCAGAAGGTGAACCTTCAGTCCAGTTTGAGGTCCAGAGCATGCTAAGCAGGTCTTCATTAAGAATGTCTCTCTTCTTAGTTCTGTTCCACTTACCCTCAACTCTGTTTAGCCTCCCAGTCCCTGATGCTGCCATCACAATGCTTCTTCACCTTTGAATTGCGTGATAGACGGCCGGCAGCTCAACCCGGCTGGGACGCCCTGAGGATTGAAGGATGGGGGAGGAGGCAGCTACTTTTGGATACTGCCTCCCCCAAAACGCTAGATGGCAGCTCCACTGGAGTGTAGTGGTGCCCCAGATACCCGCAGGGCATCCTGGGACTTGGAGTTTGTTTTCTCAGCCCTGTTGGCTACCATGGGTGCCTCCAGGAGGAGCTGCGAGAGGACTGGAGGAGCCATGCCTCACCCATAGTCCGGAAACACTCCTAAGTCACAAAGACGGGAGCCCTGAAGTACTTCCAGGATGGAGAAAAAGCCAGTTCTTCATTAGAAGCACATCCGGGTCAAAGACTATATAAAGAAATGATGGGAACCCAGCAAGCATGCTAGAGTCGGGAGGTTTAGGACAGAACTTGCAGGGATGTGTGGAGGACAGAGTATTGGATTGTTATGGTGTTGCTGTTATTTACTTGCCTGTTAATTGTGGCGGAGGTGCTTGAGGGCACTATTACAGGAAGTAAGGAATTAAATGATCTTCTCGTTGTTTTTCACTTGTGTCCAGTACGTCTGTCTGTTGGGTTTAAAAGGGCAACAGCGGCCCCTAGCCATTATAATTGGTGTTGCATAGGAGATGAATGGTACCTGCTTTCCTCCAGAACTGATACCAATCTTGGTTTCCTCAGACCAGAGAGTCTGGTTTCTCACAGCCTGAGGGTCCCGTAGGTGTCTTTTCACAAACTCTCTCAAAGGACTTTCTATGTCTTTTACTGAGGAGTGGCTTCTGTCTGGCCACTGTGCCGTAAAGCCCAGATCGGTGGAGAGTTTTATTAGTCTCCAACATATCGAGGGCTTGACACACATCTGACTCATCTGTTTTGAAATCTTTGAACTCAGAAGTTGCTTTTAGTTCTGCATGGGGCATTCCATTTGTTTCCTCCTTTACAAATATTTGGGTGAAATATTTATTCAGTTCATTTGCTGTTTCTTTCTCATTTTTCAATGATGTCTCCTTTTGTGTTCATGAAGGTTTTTAAATGAATCCATCCATCCATGGGGTAGCCGGAGCCTAACCCTGCAGGCACTGGGCACAAGGCAGGATCGACACCTGGATGGGGTGGCAGTTCATCGTAGGGAGAACACAAATTAAACCAACTAGGGCCAATTTAAAAATGCCAATTGTGGGAGGGAAGCCAACACAGACACGGGGAGAACTTTCAAACTCCACATGTGGAGGACCTGGGACAAATAATCCAGACATAGCAGTAGAGCAACTGACTCCTTGGAAAAGGAGATTTTGGACACTTGGAACATTTCCTTTTAGTTCCCATTCATCTGGGAGCAGCAGCCAGCCTTGTCCATCGCATTTTCTACGCTCGCTTATTCAGTTCTGGGTCACAGGACATTAGCACAATGGCTTTAAGTTGAGAACCATCCTTCACTTTGTTGCAACTGAAATTCTCACCCGTCACCAAGGTATACAATGGTGTCCCCTTTTGGGTTCCAGGTTAGCGGAAATAGCTCAAAAGTTGATAGAAATCTACGTTTTGTACCTAATACTTGTATGCAAAATTTGGTTGACCCAAGTGAAAGCGTACTCAGGCTATCGTGTTTACACTCACACACACATACAGATAATTCCAAAAATGGTATTTTCGGCCTCGGGGAGTTCTAAAACGTTAAGATTCATCAAAATCTTGAAATCAAATTTTTGGACGATTGGAATACTTTTCCTGTACTTTGTATACGAGAAAGTAAAAAGCATGAATGCCTAAGTGGTCCACCTATCATTTTTGAACCTGCTTTACTTAAATCCAGTTTACGAGCGCAGGGCGATGAAGCCATTCGCTTCGGGAACACAAAACAGGAACCCACCCTGGCTGGCAAGTGCTGGGCACGTCCACTACAATGCATAAGACTCTGCAAAGTGGGTAAAAATGGGAAAAAAATGGGTTGGGCAAGCAATATCCTCTTCTGGGGAAAGGGGTCCGGTTTGGGGTTGATCGTTAGTTTAATGTCAGAAGACCAAGATGCTCTAAGGTGCCCAGGTGGGGGGATTCACCTTGAATTTTAGCCCAGCTCCATCAACATCAAGTCAACTTCATAATATTGTATATTGAACAATTGTTATACACATAAAGAACATTTCCTTTTTGTTCCCGTTCATCTGGGAGCAGCAGCCTGCCTTGTCCATCACATTTTTTACACTCGCTTATTCAGTTCTGGATCACAGGACATTAGCACAGTGGCTTTAAGTTGAGAACCATCCTTCACTTTGTTGCAACTGAAATTCTCACCCGTCACCAAGGTATACAGTGGTGTCCCCTTTTGGCCTCACTTATTTATTTTCCTTTTATTTCTTTTTTTCTTTCTTCCAGCTATGCAGCAAGGAGTGGACACACTGAGTGACGTCCCCAATTCAACAGTCGCAAATGACCTGGACCTGATCTTCCTCAAGGAAATCATGGAAAGTCCAATAGTAAGACATTTGGCTTTGCTCTTTTCTGATGTTCCTTTTGAGGGCAGCACATGGCAAGTGTGATGGGTGGACACGACTCGGGGCTTACAGCTCATGGTGGGTGCAGAGTCCATAGGGACCACCACTACCCTAAAGAAAAGTGGCATGCACCAGCATTCTGCTCTCCGGCTGCAAGACTGATGTATGGCGGCGTCCTAGCAAGACTTTATTTATGTACGAGGCTGAAATGTAAAAGTACCCCTTATGGGGAGGACCTGGGAGTCATAGCAGACTGGTGGCTGTCTACATCCAGTCACTGTACAGAAGTGACTCACATATGAGAAACTGAACCATTCAATTAATAATTGCTTGTTACCCCAGCATCCAGTAAGACTAAAATCAAAGGCCGCTGTGCCGATAAGAACCGAGAAGGGCTAAGCTGCTGGAGCTAAATGCAGGCGGCTGTTTTGAAAATGAACTCTTTAACTCCTGTATAGCTCAGTCCTACAGTAGCTAACACAATGCAGCTTAGTTTCAACTTGATCATCTAGAACAGGGCTGGCCAAGTCAGGGCCTGGTGGGCCGCAGTGGCTTCAGGTTTTCATTCTAACCATCTCCTTAAACAGTGAGACGTTTTTGCTGCTGAGTTACTTGTTTTGCCTTCATTTTAATTGACGTGACTCAGACCCCTTAGTAGTTTTTTTTTTTTTTCCTTAATGAGCAGCCAAACAATAATGAGACACAAAACAAGACCAGCTAACCCGAAAATAAAGAAAGGTGAAGGTCTTGGTCATGTTGGTCTGCTCAGGTCACCAAAACATCTTGACGGTGGTCTTAGAAAAAATTGGGAATGGTCTCCCCCAGACATGATATTAGGATGGATATTTGTGAAGTCAACCGCAAGACAATGACATTTTTATATTATTATGTACATTAAAGAACCATCAACAACAAATCAAATCAAATTAATAAAATTTTAAACAATTATTATAAAAGTTAAGTTGAATAAATTGGACTCTGCAGCTACATGAATAAAAAATGTACCGCTTCGGTTAGCGGAAATAGCTCAAAAGTTGATAGAAATCTACGTTTTGTACCTAATACCATCCATCCATCATCCAACCCGCTATATCCTAACTACATGGTCACGGGGGTCTGCTGGAGCCAATCCCAGCCAATGCAGGGCGCAAGGCAGGAAACAAACCCCGGGCAGGGCGCACACCCACACACACACACTAGGGACAATTTAGGATCGCCAGTGCACCTAACCTGCATGTCTTTGGACTGTGGGAGGAAACCCACCCAGACACGGAGAGAACATGCAAACTCCAAGCAGGGAGGACCCGGGAAGCGAACCCGGGTCTCCTAACTGCAAGGCAGCAGTGCCACCAATGCACCACCATGCCGCGCGCTTGTTATTTATATTCCTATCTAAATCATTTCTATTTATTAAAAATAGCAGCAGCCCCCACACTGCCCCCTGCTGGTCACCACTCTTAACATCAGCCAATTCTGATGAGGTTCCGTGCACCATCACCCTCTGTGTCTGAGCCAATTCCACACACCTACACCCTGAACCGCCACTTCTTTTAGTTTGATGCCCACCCTCTCACGTGGCACCTTATCAAATGCTTTCTGAAACTCCAGATCAATAATCTCATCTGCTCCACTCTGATCAGATTCTTTTGTTGTTTCCTCATAGAATTCCAGCATGTTAGACCTCCCTCTTCTGACACCTCACTGACTGTCCATTCAAACTCCTGTCCTTGCCAGGTGTTGCTCAATCTTCTCCTTAATAATTCCTTCCATTAATTTTCCTGGGATGCACATTAAGCTTACTGGCTCTACAGTTGCTTGGATCTGCCCTGTCACCCTTTTTATATAATGGGATGATATTTGTCATTTTCCAGTCCTTCAGAATCTCTCCAGTGTGCAGTGACTTCCTATAAATATGTGCCAAGGGTTTACATCTGTACTCGCCAGCCTCCTTAAACACTCGAGGGTAAATATTATCTGGTCCTGGTGATTTGTTTGATTTCAGCCTATTTAATCTGAGCAGCTCTTCTCCCTCTACAATTCCCAAATCATTCAGTACCTCCTCAGTAGTCCCGTTTACTTCTGGGTGGTTATCAACGTGTTCAATAGTGAGGAAGAACAATTGTCAGTGAACGTGTCAGGAACACACTGTCGAGAAATACCTACAAGTAAAATGTCGAGATTTTCTTTTTTGAAGCAGTACAATAAAATGGGATTCTTTTACTGTTTTCAAATAAGTACCCATTCATCCATCCATTATCCAACCCGCTTAATCCTAACTACAGGGGTCTGCTGGAGCCAATCCCAGCTAACACAGGACGCGAGGCAGGAAACAAACCATGGGCAGGGCGCCAGCCCACCACAGCAAATAAGTACCCGCAGCTAACATATCCATTTCTGAAGACCAATGGCCTGTGTGTCATTTTAAAGGGCAGATCACATTTAGTCGGTAAAGAAATTCTACTCTGTATCCAAATTACAACATTAATAAATGGAAGACTCAAAAACATCTTTACGGAAAAAAAATAATAATTGTGAAATAAAGAATGTGAAAAACGTAGAAAGTGTCATTCGTCAGGGGGGTTTTGGTGTGATGCGACAATTCGGCCGTCTTTGAGGAACAAAAGACAAAGCATCCATTATCCAAGGCAGGAAACAATCCCCGGGCAGGGCGCCAGCCCACCACAGCGCGCGCACACACAGACCCACACACCAAGGACAATTTAGGATCACCAATGCACCTAACTAGCATGTCTTTGGACTGTGGGAGGAAACCCACACAGACACTGGGAGAACATGCAAACACCACGCAGAGAGGACCCAGGAAGCGAACCAGGGTCTCCGAACTGTGAGGCGGCAGTGCTACCCACTACGCCACTGTGCCACCCAAGACAAAACATTGGGTGTGAGTGTACAGGGTTAAACAATTATTTTGGAAATTAATAGAATAGAAGAGTCACAGTTGGCATTGCCACCTCACAGGCCTGGGTTCAAATCCTAGTCTGAGCATCACTTGTGACGAATTTCTCCATGGCCTGTGGCTTTTCTCTAACTACTGTTCCGGTGTTTTCTAAAGCCCCGTGGACTTCAGGGATGGCTCAGTGTGCATGAGGGCTGACAAACCAATATAAGTGAGTAGGAATAAGGAACATGGTGGACTTTGGACCTCGCAAACAGAAGAGAAGCTGGTGTGTCTGATGGCTCGTTGCTTTACGTTCCACGACCAAATGAAAAAATGAGCCGAGATTGCGGCTGACCTCACTGTACCTGTTAAGCCATCGTACAGCACCGGCACCACCAGGCAGCAGGCAATTAGCTGTCACAAAACAGGGCAGGTAGGACTGGCTGGAAATTCACCAGGCGATTGTTAAATTTGATTTGATTTTGATTTTCTGTACTTTGTTATGTGACGTACCCAGCGATTTTCGGTCATGTGAAGTGACAAGTCAGTAAGTCTGACATACCCCACGACTAGCAGCCATGTAGAGTGACATCAGCATTAAATAACCTCTGGTTCAGCATTTTAAAAAGTTTAGTTTTTATTTCCTTCTTGTGTTCTGTTGGGATGACACAGTTTTCGCCGCGCTTGTATCCATATTAATCACCTCTTCCTTATATGGTAGTTAAAAAGGGCGTAGATGGGTGTGGCTTTATGCTAATTAAGTAACAACATGACATTGTGTTGCGTTAACCAGTGTGCTACAGCGCCCCCTTCAGCAACAGGCTGCCACTACAGCTCAAGTTAGTTAAGAGCACGGTAGGCAGAAGCAGGTTGTTGTGAGGACAACCAGAATTAAATAAAAGAAGAAACCCCCCCCCCAAAAGGGGTCTTCTGGTGAGTATGCATTTGAGCCTGTTACCCATAATGCACAGTGAGTGATTTATAGCACCACAGTATGGTTTTATTTTTTTTATGCAGGGCCCCAAACCACACACAAAATTTTAATGTTCGGGGGGGGGGGGTTTAAAGGGTTACTTTAGTTTAGGGGGTTCTGGCCTCCTGACTCCCCGGTGTTTTGTGCTTTGGTGACAGGTCTGAGAGATAATGGCAACCCCTCTGCACTACCGACTCTCGTCCTTCCGATTCGTTGAGCCCACCGCGCTCGCACGTCCTCCATCTGTCACACGGTGATGTAATTAAAAGGACTGTTTGGATAAGCCAAACAAAAATCATTAGGACGGCAATTCCAGTTCTTTCTGCAATGCCAGGCGGAAATTTCTTGTTTGTCTGATTTTCATGTGAGCCTTGCGGAAAGTGGCTTTCCAGGTCAGTTTGGTCCCTGAAGTGACGGGGCGGTAATGGCCCTTAATTAAAGCCGTCAACAACCCCAAGGCGGCCCTTGGACAAAGCTGCATTTTGTGCTGTGCCTCATGAGTTTAATCCTGGGCTGCTCCTTCTCCCATGTGGAGTTTGCTTGTTCTTCCCGTGTTCTTGTGGGGTTTTGCATCCTGCATCCCCAAACGTGTGTTTTGAATAAATTGGGGTGTCCTGTCTTTATGAGGGGGCTCTGATTCCTGCCTTGTGACTGAGGCTGCTGGGATAGGCTGTGCCATCCTAGACCCTTGGATTGTAATGAAGGGGGTCTGTGAAGGCCCTTATCACATACAGTGGCTTTTCTTATTATATGGCACCTTTTTTGGGACATTTCCAAGGTAAGGATGCACTGCAGCTGTTCACTGCTTTTCAGGGTGTGGGGTGGTGAATTTTAGGGGATACAAACTGCTGAAACGTTAGAACATCAGAAACAATGGAGACGGGAACCTCCTGTTCACTAAAGACCTGCTGATAGCAGCTGACTGGAGGCTGTTGACCCCACTTGTGCCCCCTCTGACACAATCTCTCGTGATGCCCCTCCTTGAGAGATTCAGACTGAATCTGTTATTGCCTGCTTTAATTTAAATCTGATCTCTCGCATCGTACACAGTTTGTACAACTAAAGAATTTCAGATTGCAAGTCTGTCCAGTTGTTAGTGGTGGTCCCCCAGGGCTCTGTCTTGGGTCCCCCTTCGATTGATTATTTATCTCCTGCCTCCTGGTCACATCTTTAGGAAATGTGAAATTCATTTTCACGGTTATGCTGAAGACCCCCAGCCCTACACCTGATTCCACTCTCCCACCTTCTTCCCTCTCTGACTGTCTGCTGGATGTTAAATCATGGCTGTCTGCTAATGTTCTTAAATGAAACAGTGATAAAGCAGGAGGTGCTTCTGGTAGGAACTCCATCTGATTTGGACAAATGTGATCAGATGTCACTGTCTGTTGGTGATTCTCTCTTCTCTTCTTCCTCCCAGGTTAAGATCTTAGGTGTTATTCTTGACAGCACCTTAAAATGTGAGGCGCATATTAATAATTTCACTCAGCCTGCATGCTTCCATCGACGTCACATCAGCTGTTTACACTCATCTCTTTCAGCCCCCTGCACTGCTCTTCTTGTTCACACTCTGATCACATCTCGTATCGATTATTGTAGTTCTATCCATTCTGGTCTTCCTCACAAACTCCCTTACAAACTCCAGATGATTCAGAAAGATGCAGCAGCTCGTATTTATTACCAGATCCCCTCCATTGAACACGTCACTCCAGTCCTCCAGCAGCTTCCCTGATCTGAAGAGTCTGCTTATCACTTACAAGACCCTCCATAATCGGGCACCTCTTCATCATTCTGATCTTCTTCACATCCCCATTCCCTCCTGTACCCTTAGGTCTTCCTCCTCTGTTAATCTTATTATCCCTCCTGCTCGCTTGACTTCCATGGGGTTTGGAGCTTTCAGCCGAGCGGCCCCCCGTCTCTGGGACCCTCACCCACATGACATTCCAAACATTGACTCCCTTCCTAGCTTTAAATCCCACTTTAAAACAAGCTGGCTTACTCTGTTAATAAATTAAAATTAAATTTTATTATTGGACTAGGGTGCTTCGCCCCCCTGCTCACTTTGCTTGCCAACCCCGCTGTCTGCGCTACACACCAGAAACTTCGCATTTCTCTTGCTCGCGTATGTGGATTTCACATTCACCAAACAACAAATCTTTTAATTCTCGCGGATGTGCCTTTTCATTGGGAAGAAACACAGCTTTTTTTCCCAGATGGCAACACGAATTAGACGATCTACAAGTCTCCGACTTAAAGTTTAAAGCCAAACAATATCTACATACTTCTGTCATATCACCTATCTCCATATATTTGATCTCTTTATGCTGTTCCATTATTTCACCGAGTAATAATTTCTATTATATTATTTTTATATAATTTTTGTTTGCACTAATGCGATCTTTACTCTCATTTTTATGAGACTTTTGAATTTTGGTACTTCCATTACCTCTAACCTGCTCTGCATGTGTATCGCGCCAATGTTTTTGAATTCTTTATGACTTTTTACTTTTTCATCTACTCTTTGTCTTTTATTTCCGGCCCCGGACCTGGTTAGATCTCTTGTCACAAAGTCTCATCTCGCGGAACATTAAAGTGTCTCTCTGAGAAAGTCACGTCTCATCTCCTTCCAAGATTTTTTTATAATAGAGAGATTTATTCTGGTTTTATTGTACTGTAATATTCTATTAATTTTAAATTGTGGCTGTTGTTATTCATGTGTTCTGTAAGGTGTCCTTGAGTGCCTTGACAGGCCCTGTAAATAAAATAAATTATTATTATTATGGCACGGTGCAACAGTGGTAGCGCTGCTGCCTCGCAGTAAGGAGACCTGGATTCGCTTCCCAGGTCCTCCCTGTGTGGAGTTTGCATGTTCTGCCTGTGTCTGCGTGGGTTTCCTCCCACAGTCCAAAGACATGCAGGTTAGGTGCATTGGCGATCCTAAATTGCCCCTAGTGTGTGCTTGGTGTGTGCGTGTGTGTGATGTCCTGCCCAGGGTTTGTTTCCTGCCTTGCGCCCTGTGTTGGCTGGGATTGGCTCCAGCAGACCCCCGTGACCCTGTAGTTAGGATATAGCGGGTTGATTATGGATAGATTATTATTATTATTAATATTATTATTATTATTCGCCCAAAGTGTGCCACTTTGTTTTCATTAGGAGCTCATCACCTATGTCTTCAATTTTTTTTTTTATTTCATGGTTTTCTTTTCCACAAGGCCCATGAGAAGCTGGAAGAGACCAAACTGGAGGCAGTCCGTGATAACAATCTCGAGCTGGTCCAGGATATCCTGGTGGACATCTCACCTCTGGTGGGCTTAAACAGCATGGCAGACGAGCTGGCACGGATCTTGACAGAGCCTCACTTCCAGGTTGGTGTTTCTTCCCCATTCTACGTGGAACGTTTCACCTGGGCTTTCATTCTTCTGCATTGGCGTCAGCTGTAAAATGTTAACAGCAGATCAGGGGTAATTGCCCCCTCTTTATGAGGTCATCCAAGGTAGAGCAGACTTCTCGGTTCCCACCTACTGTTATGTGAAAAAGTAAGTGCACCCTGTCAAAAGTTACCATATGTGGACATATCAAGTATATATATGTATATGTACAGTATATATATTAAGTATATATCAACAACAACAACATTTATTTCTGTAGCATGTTTTCATACAAATGATGCAGCTCAAAGTGTTTTACACGATGAAGAAAGAATAAATAAATAAATAAAAAATAAATAAATAAAATTACGGAACACTAATTGACATAGAATAAAAGTAAGGTCCAATGGCCAGGGAGAACGGAACAAAAAAAAAAACTCCAGACGGCTGGAGAAAAAAAATAAAATCTGCAGGGGGTCCGAGGCCACGAGACCACCCAGCCCCCTCTAGGCATTCCACCTAACATCAATGACTTCAATCAGTCCTCATGGTATTCAGGGCAGATTGCCACTACAGAAAACTGGAAAAAGAACAGCAGAGAAAGTAGGAGTTAGTATGGATTTTGGAGCCACCATGAATGATAATGATAATTAATTGAATATACAGAGCATCAGGATTAAACTAAAATGAAGCTCTGAGAAAGCCATGTTAAAATGGCTATAAAAAAATAACGGGTTGTTAGCAGTTGTTTAATGTGCTCCACTGTATTAGCCTGGCGAATATCTCTTGTCAGCTATTCCAGTTTTTAGATGCAGAACAGCAGAAGGCCGCCTCATCACTTCTTGTAAGTTTAGCCCTCGGAATTCTAAGCAGACCCTCATTTGAAGATCTAAGGTTACGATTTGGAGTGTAAGGTGAAAGACATTCTGAAATATAAGATGGAGCAGATTATTTAAGGCTTTGTAAACCATAAGCAGTATTTTAACGTCAATTCTAAATGACACAGGTAACCAGTGTAGTGACATCAGAATTGGGGTGATGTGCTCGGATTTTCTTTTCCTAGTTAAGATTCTTGCAGCTCCATTCTGCGCTCGTTGCAATTGAATGATGTCTTTTTTGGGTGGTCCTGAGAGGAGTGCGTTACAGTAATCTAGCCGACTGAAAACAAAAGCTTCAACTCATTTCTCAGCATCTTGTAATGTTATAAGAGGTCTAACTTTTGCTATATTTCTGAAGTGAAAAAATGCTGTCCTAGTAATCTGATTAAAATGCGATTTAAAATTCAGGTCAGAGTCAATAATTACCCCTAAATTCTTTACCTCCGTCTTGACTTTTAATCCTAATGCATCATGTTTATTTCTAATAACCTCATTATATTCATTTTTGCCAATCACTAAAATTTCTGTTTTCTCCTTATTTAGTTTAAGAAAATTACTATTCATCCATTCGGAAACATTGACATTGGGGTCAGTGAATCAAGAGAGTCGGGGTCATCAGCCGCTATTGATAAATACTGTTGTGTGTCATCAGCATAGCTGTGGTAGCTCAGGTTATACCCCAAAATAATCTGACCTAACAGAAGCATGGAGATCGAAAAGAGCAGCGGACCCAGGATAGAGCCTTATGGAACACCATATAGAATATCGGGGGTCTTTGAATTATAATTGCCACAACTAACAAAGAATTTTCTACCTGCCAGGTAGAACTCAAACCAATTTAAGACCCTGCCAGAGAGGCCCACCCATTGACTAAGGCGATTTCTAAGAAGTATATATATATATGTATATATATATATATATATGTATCAGTATGTATAAATGTATATACTGTATATGTATATATCAAGTATACATATGTATATGTACAGCATGTATATATCAAGTATATATATGTTTATGTAAGTATATATGTATAAACATGGCTTGGAGCTTCTTAGATTACATCACCTCCATCTATATTTTCTGTTTAAATGAAGATCAACTCTTGATATGCTAAAAAAGAAAAAAAAAAACATTTCATGGGGTGCACTTACTTTGTCACACGACTGTACGATGGCGAGCTGCAGTGCCAATGTTCTCTTAGACATTCTGGATTTATTCTGACCAGCAACCTCACTCCATTTTTCTTTCTTTACAGTCACTGCTGGAAACTCATGACTCCGTGGCATCGAAAAGCTATGAAACCCCACCACCCAGCCCCTGTGCCTTCATGGACCCTGCACTCAACAACCAGCCAGTGCCACCCGACGCTGTGAGAATGGTTGGCATCCGCAAGGTTTCCGGGGAGCACCTGGTAAGACGTCGTTGGTGTTTGTGAGCTTGGGCAAAATGTCCT
The DNA here is from genome assembly GCA_026402145.1 of Polypterus bichir lapradei. Taxonomy (NCBI): domain Eukaryota; kingdom Metazoa; phylum Chordata; class Cladistia; order Polypteriformes; family Polypteridae; genus Polypterus; species Polypterus bichir. Next base: position 27,559,135 of record JANRMT010062850.1, on the reverse strand, counting down.
AGAAATGCAATTTGTGCAATGAACTCTTGGCTGGTGCCATCTTGTTGTATTTGTGGTGTGGAAATGCCATCTGATAATGAGAGGCTGAGGGTCTGTTTACAGTTGGTTGGGATGCCCCACAATCCTGAATTGCATAAGTGGGTTAAAAATGGTTGCAGTAAGGGACGGGGGGGGGGGGGGCTTACTGTGCCACAGTAGTTGGCACTGCTGCCTACAACAACATTCATTTATATAGCACATTTTCATACGAATAATGTCGCTCAAAGTGCTTTATATGATGAAGAAAAGAGAAATAAAAGACAAAGTAAGAATAAAAATAACACAGCACTAATTAACATAGAATAAGAGTAAGGTCCGATGGCCAAGGAGGACAGAAAAAACAAAAAAAAACTCCAGACGGCTGGAGAGAAAAAATAAAATCCGCAGGGGGTCTGAGGCCACGACACCACCCAGTCCCCTCTGGACATTCTACCTAACATAAATGAAACAGTCCTCTTTGTATTTAGGGTTCTCATGGAAGGACTTGATGATGATGGTCATGTAGACTTTTGGCTTTTAATCCATAAATGTAGGAACATCACGGTGCTTTGATTAGGTGGTGATGGCGCAGGTCACCACCACAGAAAACTGGGAAAAGAAACAGAAGAGAGAGTAGGGGTCAGTACGGATTTTAGAGCCACCATGAATAGTTATTATAATGAATTGAATATACAGAGTATCAGGATTAAATTAAAATGAAGTTATGGGAAAGCCATGTTAAAGTAACGTGTTTATAGCAGTTTTTTAAAGTGCTCCACAGTATCAGCCTGGTGAATTCCTATTGGCAAGCTATTCCAGATTTTAGGTGCCTAACAGCAGAAGGCCGCCCGCCTCACCACTTCTTTTAAGTTTTGCTCTTGGAATTCTAAGCAGACCCTCATTTGAGGATCTAAGGTTACGATTTGGAATATAAGGTGTTAGACATTCCGATATTTAAGATGGAGCAGATTATTTAAGGCTATGTAAACCATAAGCAGTATTGTAAAGTCAATCCTGAATGACACAGGTAACCAGTGCAGTGACATCAGAACTGGAGAAATGTGCTCCTCGGATTTTCTTTTCCTAGTTAGGATTCTAGCAGCTGCATTCTGCACTCGTTGTAACTGATTGATGTCTTTTTTGGGTGGTCCTGAGAGGAGTGCGTTACAGTAATCGAGACGACTAAAAACAAAAGTGTGAACTCATTTCTCATCATTTTTCAATGATATAAGAGGCCTAACTTTTGCTGTATTTCTTAAGTGAAACAATGCTGTCCTAGTGGTCTGATTAATATGCGATTTAAAATTCAGGTTACAGTCAACAGTTACCCCTAAGTTCTTTACCTCCGTCTTGACTTTTAATCCTAATGCATCGTTTATTTCTAATAACCTCATTGTCTCCATTATTGCAGCGTTTCTCAACCTTTAAGTATTTATGACCCGAGTTTTCATAACAGTTTTAATCACGCCCCCCCTAACATTTTTTTGAAATGTAGATGCATATTTTATTATACCTACTTAACTTTTATCTAACTCTATATTTATTTTTCTAGTGTCAGAATGTTGTTTAAGTTAATTTGTTTTGGTTACAACAGATGTTTTTTTTCATATTTTTGATTCTTGTTTTCTTTTTTTTCACATCTTCGTGTCCCCCTTTTTGTTACTTCACATCCCCCCTAGGGGGACCCGCCCCACAGGTTGAGAACCACTGCATTATTGCCAATCACTAAGAGTTCTGTTTTCCAGGGTCCTGGGTTCAAATCAAGCACCCAGCTGGCATTTGCATGGGCTGTGCACATTCTCACCATGTCTCTGTGGGTTCTCCTCACATATCATAAAAGACGTGCATGGTGGATGACTTGCTTACCAACAAGCACCATGCCACCATTGTGCTGGCTGTGCCAGATGTGTTAGAGCTCATGCATTGCCCATAAACCCAACAGCATGTCAGCCATATTCCTACGAGATGACAACTTTCTGTGCACTTGTGCTCCACAGGGGGTGACGTTCCGTGTCGAAAACAATGACTTGGTGATTGCCCGGATTCTACACGGTGGCATGATTGACCAGCAAGGCCTCCTGCACGTGGGGGACATCATCAAAGAGGTCAACGGGAAGGAAGTGGGCAATGACCCCAAGGTGCTGCAGGAGATGCTGAAGGATGCCAGTGGGAGTGTTGTTCTCAAGATCCTACCCAGCTACCAGGAGCCCCATCCACCTCGGCAGGTAATGGCACCCCCTCCGCTACTCTGCCAACTCCCCCAGGTCAGACCCTTAGCACGTGATAGAGGCTTCTGCAGCCATCTGTTTCTTAAGGTCTGGAATGGGGGTTGCAGAGACGGGATCAATATGAGGGGTCCATGTGAAAGCACGGGGGAACCACGGATTGCTCAATGGAGCCGAGAGGGTAGTTAGTGCAGGGGTCCTGTCTGTCCTTCTGTCCGTCTTGTCTCTCTTCTGCTGCACACACTTTTTTTTTTTTTTTTGGAGAGCTGCAGCCCACCCAGCCCTAACCATCAGGCAGCTGCTGAATCTCTAATCATGCTGGCTGGCTGGCTATAAATAGCGCACTCCTCTGACCAATGGTGGCAGCCCTTGGAGGCGGGGCCTGCTGATGTCACTTGGGGAGGCGGGCAGACCTACTGATAAGAGTTACACACGATGCCCCCCATGGTATGCGCTTGGCTTTAATCAACTGTGATGCAAGGAGCTTGTTGCTATGGTAACCTGTCTGTGTGTGTGTGTGTGTGTGTGTGCATGTGTGTGCTTCTGGCAGTGTGGTGTGTTTCTCATATCGCCAGCCGCTAATGATGAGCCACATGAGAATAAGACTGAAGACCAGGGGGGTGGGGAGTGTGGGGGAGTCAACAGTAGCAAAGCCCTTAATGGCAGTGAGTGTGGGCAAGGGGGCAGGTGGGGGGGTCTTCAAGTCTTGTGAACTCCATTTGTTTGTATAAACATAATTTTGGTCAGGTTTAGGGTTATTGACAGCTCCATATAGGATTTGGGTTTAAGACAGTGATGGACAGACGCCCTGGATGTGGGAATAATGTTCATTACACTGGGGTGAAAGGGCATCCACACCTAGTTCCCCCACTTTGACCCTTGGGGAGCTTCATGGTCACCTGCCTTCTCTGAGCACAACCCTGTAGGTTTTGCAGTTTGCTTTGTCATCTCCGACTCCTGCCAGATCAGTTGTAGTACCTGTTCATTCCCTCATGGAAGTCCAGGTATGACTTTGCCATCTTCTTCCATTGCTTGCAGGTGTTTGTGAAGTGCCACTTTGACTACGACCCCGCACACGATAACCTAATCCCCTGCAAGGAAGCCGGCATGACGTTTAACGCTGGTGACATCCTGCAAATCGTCAATCAGGAGGACCTCAACTGGTGGCAGGTGAGTGACAAGTGCCATCTTCATTGTGCCCACTCCTACCCACCGATCTGGTGGAGGGCGCCTATTGATTAGTGTCTTCCCATCTCTCCACAGGCGTGCCACGTCAAGGGTGGCAGTGCGGGCCTCATTCCCAGCCAGCTGCTTGAGGAGAAGAGGAAGGCATTCGTGAAGCGAGACCTGGAGCTGGCAGCCTCAGCAAGTAACACGTTTTCTGTTCTCACCTCTCTCCGTATCTCCGTGTCTGTTTACGATCAAACCGACCCCGGTGAACTGCGAGAAGTGTCCTCACGAAGGATGTGAAAATTGTCTGCAGAATTTAAACAAGTACCCCCTAGATAGGCTAAATTGTGCACAGCATCGAGATGGTGCCCTCTGCCCTCAGTGTACCCATATTATATCACAAGGTGTTGTGCCAGAGGGGGCGCTCAGATTCCAAGAGCTGAAAAGAGGAAGATTAAAGGGAACAGAAGATGAAATGTTCAGATTAAGAGGTGACATGACAGATGTGTTTAAAATTATGAAGGGAATGAGTACAGGGAGTCCAGGCTGTTAATTTAACATGTGACATAAAGAGGTTGGATACGTCAGTACAAACTTGTGACATCACTGAAACCTTACATGCAGTTCTTTATTGAATTTGCAATCACCAAACGGTAGTCCGGTAAGAATAGTTCAGAATGTGAGGATGTTCATTATACATTTTTTTGAGAAATACAAATCCAAGTCACTCATAAATCCAGATATTCCATTACATTCAGAAGGCTGGTTACATACAGTAGATTAGCAAGATTAGGATTATTATTACTAGCTGCACTTCCCATCTAAGAATTGTTGAAATGTAAGTAATCAGCGTAGACCTCAGCATTAACATTTGGAGTGTACCATCTATTGGAATGTATTTTGTAATGAAATGCATTACTACAAATATTTGTGATGACCCACCTGTTGGAATGGCAAATACAATCAATGCATATGTCTCTGTTATATGCCATTTGGAATATGATTCATAAAAGCAGTAATAATGTTTGTGATGCACCAACTGTTGGAATGACAAACACATTGCATATGTCTCTGTTATATGCCATTTGGAATATGATTCATAAAAGCAGTAATAATGTTTGTGATGCACCAACTGTTGGAATGACAAACACATTGCATATGTCTCTGTTATATACCATTTGTTACGGGATTTGTAAGAGCAGTGTTAATGTTTGTGATGTGCCATATGTTGGAATGAAAAATGCAAGGCATTTTATTACTACAAATATTTGTGATGTGCCAACTGTTGGAATGACAAATGCAATGCATATGTCATTATTAAATGCCATTTGGTACAGGATTTGTAAAAGCAGTGTTCATGTCTGTGATACACCATCTGTTGAAATAACAAATGCATTGCATATGTCTCTGATATATACCATTTGGTACGGGATTCATAAAAGTAGGGTTCATGTTTGTGAGACGCCATATGTTGGAATGACAAGTGCAAGGCATTTTATTACTACAAATATTTGTGGTATGCCAACTGTTGGAATGAGAAATGCATTGTGTTTGTATCCGGTATATGTCATTTGGTACAGGGTTCATAAGAGCAGTGTTAATGTTTGTGATGTGCCATTTGTTGGAATGACAAATGCAAGCCATTTTAGCACTACAAATGTCTGATGTGCAGTCTGTTGGAATGACAAATGTAATGCATACATCTCTGTTATATGCCATTTGGTACAGGATTCGTAAAAGCGGATTAATGTTTGTGATGCACCGTCTGTTGGAATTACAATGCAATGCATATGTCTCTATTAGATCCTATTTGGTATGGGATTTGTAAAAGCAGTGTTTATTTTTGTGATGCGCCATCTGTTGGAATGGAAAATACAATGCATTTCATTGCTACAAATGTTTTTTAAGTTGCATGTGTTGGAATAACAAACGCAATGCATACATCTGTTATAAAGAGGATGGACCCATGGTGCTCGGGTTGCTTGCTCCAAAATGTAACCCTGGATTCATCCAACTAATTCATTTTATTCCACTCCAGTGGTTTACTTTCGATACATCTGTGTCCAATGGAGGCTTACTCCACTGCAAACACTGACACCGGAGATTGCATTTGGTTGTTGTGATGTGTCCGGACGTGACATTCTGCACACCAATGTTGATTTACCAGCTTCTGGCCTCTCTGTTTACTTCAATGATTCTCGCCATTTTCCTTAAAAAAAGTCCATCCGATCCTCAGCTTGTTTTTGCCTACGAGATCCCCTGTCACTGGTGGTTTGTGCTCATCACACATTTTTGTATACCCTTGAATTGGTGGAGCATTAAAAGCCTGAGAGAAAAGCTGTTGAGAAGGTGAGAGAACCAGATGGACCCCAGTAATTATGTGACTTTTTAAATGGACAAAAAAGGTTTGTGAAATGGACGGATGGAAAAAATAGGTAATTTACTATTACCAGTTTAAAAAATAACTCCAGGATTGTCCACACTGAATTTCTTCCTCTGGCATGATTTGGTCAGGCTGGTCACGCTCTCCTTAGCTTGTAACTAAGAATGTCTGAAATATTCTTATATAAAAAAAAAAAAAAAAAAAAAAAAAAAAATCTGAAGGAGACCCCACTGGTGTGTTAACAGCTCCCTCTCATGTTTTGCAGTTGCCTCCGTTGGAATGGCTTAACTTTCCGTTTGTAGGCCTACACTGCCATCTTGTGGCCGGCTTTAAAGACAACGACGGCTTTCCGTTTCTTTTCGCAATTTGCACGTAAATACAAAGACAATTTAAAAATTAGGCGGCGTTGCCTCAAGGGATAGAAGCTGACGCAGTACTGTACATCGTTCTCGCGGAGGCTTATGGGTAGTTCGAACACGCACAGCTTAGCGCTATGCCGTTAGTGTTGCTGAAGCCAAAGTTACCCCATTGTTGAACAACGCACCGTAGTGAGATTTCTTTGGGCGGAGAGAGTGAAACCTGCTAACATTCTAAAATTCATCGAAGGATGTTGGCTTCTGTAGCTCAGTAAACTGTTTGCCTATCCATTTTGCGCAACGTTTACGGCACTCCAAGTCATCGCACAGTATGGTACGGGCAGATCCAGAGCTGATATGATATTCTAATGTGCCCAAAAGCGGACGACGCAATCCGTCGGTTTTCTGTGATGAAGGCATTTGCCTTGTCGGTGTGGGTTTGTGTGTGCCATGGTGGTGGTCGACCAGATCGTCCAGCGCTAAATCTTTCTACCCAATTATTATACTTCTCGTTCAGCCCTGCTGTTTTTACAGCCGTATTGAGCCGATATCCTCGGTACAAGTCTGATTGGAAATAATAACAGCTGGTTTCTTTTTAGTCATTCGTGGTGGGTGAGTGTGTTTGTTTATTTATTTATTAGCCAAAGCAAGCCGTAGCATACGGCGGTGTAAGAATAGGAACGGAAAACGGTGAGAAAGGAATTCAGTATAACAAAGGCTTAGGAAACCACCGTCGCAGTATAACGAAAATAGCAAGGAGCGAAACCAATGCCAATGGTCGAGAGAGTACCTTCCTGTAGCAGGCTACGGAAAACAGACATATATAGATAGACCCCGCATTCACTGTGTTGTCCAGTCAGCGCATCTGCCCTATTGCGAGTGGTAAAAGTGCCATTTAAACTAATACAGGTAGACGTGGAAACCCGGGTTTTCTGATGAAAAAACAATAACGTTTTAAACAGTATCGTTTACATACAACAGATTTTGGCGAATCGTTTACATGCAATTATTTGTTTCCGTTTATACAGTAAATGCGTGCGTATCCCATGGTCTTAGAGTTGGTGGGCGGGGCTCTGTGAGTTGGCGATCGTGGCTCTCTGTCTTGCGTGCGGTGTAAAGTCAACGTGGCTCAGAGGTGCATGTGGACTTTTGCACAGACGAAAGCGACTGAGGCTGTGTTTGGTGAGTTGTTGCGTGCCTCGAGAGCGACGCTGGACTCGGGAGGAAGGTTACAGTTGGTGTGCGTGGCTCTGTCGTGCGTATCCCATGATGCGGTAGGAGGGTTAGAGTTGGCGGGCGGGGCTCTCTTAGTGAATGATATATATAGTTTAAAGGGCTTCTGTTAAAAGCTAAATTTCCACCAAGAGGACAAGTAAAGCTCTATCTATCTATTATATAGTGCCTTTTATATCTATCATCTATCTATCTACTGTTGTGGGCTGGCGCCCTGCCTGGGGTTTGTTCCTGCCTTGTGCCCTGTGTTGGCTGGGATTGGCTCCAGCAGACTCCCGTGACGCTGTGTTAGGATATAGCGGGTTGGATAATGGACTATCCAGTGCCTTTCCAAACTATCTAATTATAGGTGCAAATGACAATACATTGTGAAAGGATGTGGCCAGGGGTCTCAGGACCTCTAGTGAGCTCATTATTAAATAAGCAGAACACTCCCAAAAATTAATAAATAAAGGCAGACTAAACTTCTTGTTGTGATATGGAGTTCCAAACATGACAGACAGGTGTGAGAGCTGCAACATACAGTCAGCAAATAAAACCTTCACTCACTGGCCCAGAAAAGCCCACCACCCCCCTACCCATCCATCTTTGACACATTACCTGTGTGCTGCCTCAACAATAAAATAGGCTGTTTTTAAACAGAGGACCAGGAAAGATGTGAGCAACAAAAAATCAACAATAAAAAAACAGGTATCAGAGATTCAGTAAATGCTAGATAGTCTTTGAGAATTTATCTGCAAACTTGGATAGAAAATGGCCATCACACGACCCCTGTAACCCCTCTTCGGAATTAGCATTGAGGATGTGAATTAAAGGGCAACTGGCGCCACCTGCCTGCTCTCCCACAGCCCCTGGGGTTTCTCTCCAGGAATTTGACTTATTCTCAATTCCCAACCACTTGCAAACTGTCTGAATGGGTGACACCTACAGTATGTGACCCAGTGTGTGTCTGGCGCTGACCTGTCACCTGTGATCCTGCATTACCAAAATGGGTTAACAGAACAAATCTATGGATGGATCAAATATGTTCAGCTTTCCTACAGCAGTTCATTTTTTTTCTTGATTTGCAGGTGCCCTGTGTGGTGGCATCAGTGGAAAAAAGAAGAAGAAGATGATGTACCTCACCACAAAGAACGCAGGTGAGGTCTTCTGATAGAGGATCAATAAAACTCTGTCTCAGTATCATAAAGTGTCATTCACGTCAATCTCTCCATTGTGCTATCAGAAAGTGTTTGGACCCTTTCAACTTTTTACATTTTGTTATGTTGCAGCCTCTCATATCTATCTATTTATCTATTGTGAACTTGAACCCGGACACAGGCAGATGGACAACATAGTTTCACCACACACCCGTTTATTAATACTATTTACAGTCACGTGCACGAACCCCAGTGCCTCTTGCACCGATCCCCCAAAGTCCAGGCCTCACAGTTCCACTGCCTTCCTGGCCGCCTCCCGTCCTCTCTCTCTCAGCTCCGTCCTCTTCCACCCGACTTCCGCTTCTGACTGGAGGGAGGCGGCCCCTTAAATAAGGACCCAGATGGGCTCCAGCTGCTCCCCGGCACTCCCCTTTGGACACACCCCTGTGTGGCGGAAGTGCCGGCTGCACACCCGGAAGCCATCCGGGTGTCCCCTGTCTTCTTCCCCCCAGCACTTCCTGGTGTGGCGGAAGTGCTGGGCTCCAGGGTTCCTCAGGCACCAGGGCGCCGTCTGGCAGTGGCCACGGGCCCCTACAGGGTTGGGCTTCCAAGCCCTCTACCCGTAGCCCCCAACATAACCAGGACGGATGCCCCCTCGCGGTCTGGAGGAGGCACAAGCCCTCCTCTGGTCCTCCTGGGCGTCCCGGCCGGGCTCCAGCCCCGACCGGGGACCACAC
>JANRMT010062850.1:27531819-27544160 GCA_026402145.1 Polypterus bichir lapradei | reverse complement strand
TATCTATCTATCTATCTATCTATCTATCTATCTATCTATCTATCTATCATATAGCACCTTTCATATCTATCTGTTTTATACTGCCTTTCATATCTCTCTATCTATCTATCATGTAGTGCCTTTCACATCTATCTATCTATCTATCTTATAGTAGTGCCTTTCATATCTATCTATCTATCTATTATGCAGTGCCTTTCACATATATCTCTCTAACTATCTATCTATTTATTATATAGTGCCTTTCATATCTCTCTATCTATCTATCATGTGGTGCCTTTCACATCTATCTATCTATCTATCTATCTATCTATCTATCTATCTATCTATCTATCTATCTCTACATAGGGAGGGGGTTACATGCATTTTACTTTGTTCAGTTTGACTGCAGGTCGATTTCCTTGTCTTTCCCCTGTTAGTCCCAAAATTCCTGTCTATTTTCTAAGCTGCCAGTTTTGTTCTGGAATACTGGGGGCCAAGACTTGTTCTGTCACAGTACTATACGACTTTTCCAGGATTTGCAGTCACTGACTTCATCTAAATGATCTTAGCAAATCGGAGGGGGCGGGGATGGGGGCAGCCCAAGCACAAGTCATATAGTGTGACATCTGCAGCGACGCCGCCCAACACGTCCATGACTCACCCTGACACAATCCAACTGTTTGATTCTGTCTTCAATTGTAGGGGCGGAGCTCTGTGTGCCTGGGTGAGAGCTGACGACCAATTAGTGCTCAGTCCCAAGTACCACCCCTAATTCCAAAAAGGTGGGGAAAGAATGAAAAATGCTAATAAAACAAAAAGGCATGACTTGTAAATTCTGCTGCCCCTGTACTGAATGGAAAATGCTACACCATTACATTAATTTGACATTTGTGAATTTTAATTATTTTTTGAAAGTACAGCATACACTTGCGTCCAATCTGTTGACTGAAAATTAAAGGGCTTTGTCTGGTTAGCATTCGCAGCAGCATCTCAATTAAAACACTTGGAGAGTTGATTTCAGTTCAAGACTTTAATATTAAGATATATTCAATGTGATGTTTTTAAATGGGTGCAGAATTGGCTCAGACACAGGAAACACAGGGCGATGGTGCAAGGAACCTCCTCAGAACTGGACGATGTTAAGAGTGGTGACCAGCAGGGGTCAGTGCTGAGGCCGCTGCTATTTTTAATATATACGTATAAATGATTTAGATAGGAATATAAAGAACAAGCTGGTTAAGTTTGCAGATGACACCAGGTTAGATGGATTGGCAGATAATTTAGAATCTGTTAAATCATCACAGAAGGACAGCAGACGGGCTTCGGCAGGTTTGTGGACGATGAAATTTAATGTCAGTAAATGTAAAGAATTACATATAGGGAGTAAAAATGTAAAGTTTGAATACACAATGGGAGGTCAGAAAATCAAGAGTCCACCTTAAGAGAATGATTTAGGAGTCATAGTGGACTCGATGCTATCAACTGCCAGACACTCTTCAGAAGGCATTAAAAAGGCTAACAGGTTATATAGCGCCTTGATGTGTGGAGTACAAGTCACAGGAGGTTCTCCTCAAGCTTTATAACACACTGGTGAGGCCTCATCTGGAGTCTTGTGTGCAGTTTGGGTCTCCAGGCTACAAAAAGGACATAGCAGCACTGGAGAAGGTCCAGAGAAGAGCAATGAGGCTGATTCAGGGGCTACGGGGGATGAGTTATGAGAAAAGATTACAAGAGCTGAGCCTTAAGGAGACCTGACTGAAGTGTTTAAAATGATAAAGGGAATTAGTGCAGTGGATCGAGACGGTGACTTTAAAGTGAGTTCATCAAGAACACGGGGACACAGCTGGAAACTTGTTAAGAGCAAATTTCGCACAAACATTAGGAAGTTTTTCTTCACACAGAGAACCACAGACACTTGGAGTAAGAGATCAAGTAGTGTGGTAGACAGTAGGACTTTAGGGACTTTGTAAAACTCGACTTGATGTTTTTTTTAGTAGAATTAAGTGGACAGGACTGGCGAGCCTTGTGGGGCTGAATGGCCTTTTCTCCAGATTGTTCTCGTGTTTAGCGTGCTTGTGGTTTTTGTCTGACTTCTCCTCCTTCCTCAGTCGACGGGCATTTTGATTTCCTTGCAGCTGGTGACCTTTTGGCTAAGAGGCCAGACAGCTGCTCTTGAGACCAGCGCATGACTCATGCGTGTCCTTTGTTTAATCTAACTTGAAAATTTAACAATTAAGCATATTACAAACAAGTGTACCGTCCCCAGCACAGGGGCACTCAAAGCTGTGAAACGACGGAGCGCAGAAGGATCGCCGTTTGAGTCGCCATCCACCCGGTCCGCCGTTCTCAATGCGTCTCTTTCTCTTCCCCTCTTTTAGGCCCTGAAGGTGCTCAGGACATCAGAGTTCCTGCCTTACGTGGTCTTCATCGCGGCACCTGAATTCGACGTGCTCCGATCTATGAACAAAGCGGCCATTGAAGCCGGCGTGCTCACCAAGCAGCTCACGGTAAGCCCCCTACGCAGTCATGATTATCGAATTAACCAAAATGTGAAAGGTCGTCAGGCCTGAACTCATCTCTGATTGCCCTGCAGGAAACGGAGCTGAAAAGGACGGTGGAGGAGAGCGGCAGGATTCAGAGAGCGTATGGACATTACTTCGACCTGACCATCACCAACGACAACTTGGAGAGGTGTTTCCGGAGCCTGCAGGGGGCACTGGAGCGGCTCAATGCAGAACCCCAGTGGGTCCCCGTCAGCTGGGTGTTTTAGGACAAGTTGGAGGGTAAGAGGGTGTGGCAGACTCTGGTTAGGGCCACCTTACAGTTGCCAACTAGCTCCAGTGTGCAGCAGGTGCCAAAGGCTTCCTCATTCAGGCAAATGGGGGGCAATTCATGTCAGGAAGCAGACGTCTTTACTACCAGACTGTACTGAATGTGTGTAAGCGGACAGAAGTCATCAGCACCTAAAAAAATGTGAGGAGAACTCGTCTGGCTCTTTACTGACCCCTTGGGGTGGCTATACCCACCACCAGACACCCCACTAAATCCTGAAGACTGGTGGAGGCCACAGTGGGATTGGATCATCTTCATTGTGTTCAGCAGCATGTTGCTCCAGGATGCCCCCAGAAACGTCACTCATGCTCAAGTTCAGGCCTGGAGGGGCCAACCCAATGAATTTGAACCCATTTTTAGCCGAAAATGGAAGCTGTCGAATTTTGGCGTTGTTAGTGTTTTCATTCCAGCACATCAGGTTATCCGGTCATTGTAAAAATCCTGTCCACGCCATTTGTGCCCCTCAACCAGATCAGTGATCACCCACTCCTTTAGGGTCTTCTCTTCCATTTCAGATGCTCCATGATGTGCTCACACAGGTGTCAATGGGACCAAGTAAGCTGGTGACCTACTGGCCCCCTTGTTTCTCATTGTTAATTGGACACCCGTTAATAAAAAGCTGTCAGTGGAGCTGTTTAATAAGAGTTGGGGGGTCTTCACGAGCTAATGACCTGAAAGGAAGCACTAAATGGTTCCTAATTAAGAAACTGGACCAGAATAAAATCCTCTGGTGACCGCGGCCTTCCAGGACCCCACAACTCTTTCATCAGCACCCGTCTTTAGTTTGAAGCCTTGCTAGAAATTCGGTACCAAATTGGTAAGCGTAATCTCCCGAAGTGCAGACGCAGCTGAATTTGCCTGTCGGAGGTTTCCATTGTCTCCAGACAAAAATAGAAAACCCGTGAATGTGGGACCGTCGCAACTTCATAAATAATCTTTCCTTTTTTTATTTCATATGAAAGAGGGGCTTTTGCCACCACCTTATTTTGTAATGAAGCATATTGGCTTGTTTCAGCACAAAAATATAAGGCATAAAACCAGCCATCTCCGGTTAATACCAGCAGGAGCTCTCAGATGACGGAGATTGCTGTCTTTTTTTTGTTACGAGTTTTTAATCCCCGTGACCTAGAACTGCGGGTATGGAAGGAAAGACTTCTCCTCCTGTGCTGATTACAGCACCTTATCGCACCCACCACACGACAAGCCACCGTGATGGCTGTTTTGAATTTTGCCCGCACCCGTATCAGGCATTCATTTCAGGTTGACTTTTTAATATCCCTTTTAGAGCGGAGTGGTGGCTCTGAGGCTAAGGATCTGCTCTGGTATCCCGAAGGTTGCCGGTTCAAATCCCCATCACTGCCAAAAGAGATTCTACTCTGCTGGGCCCTTGAGCAAGACCATTAACCTGCAATTGCCCCAGGGACGCTATACAATGGCTGACCCTGCGCTCTGACCCCAATGGGTATGCGAAAACTAACAAATCCCTAATACAAGAAATGGTATAAGGCGAAATAAAGAAGAACAAAAAAAAGAACAGAAAAGCAAACTGTGACTTTACCTCTCTTTATTTGTGCAACTGAGGTCCAAATCAAGTGTAGAGGTTCCCATCTCCCAAATCGCTGGTACTTGCTTTCATTTATACATTTGATTTAAAAAGAACTGGAGACTTTGGCAATCCCAGTAGAAAATGTCAGGGATAGTTGGAATTGTGCGAGTTGGCTCCTGACATCTAAAGAGAAACAATGGACATAAAAGATGATGAGGCGTTCGTTGTGCTTTTATTCAGTCTGGGACCCCTAATGATGTCAGTGTGTCTTAGTTCCTTTCAAAGATTAACAGCCAATGACCCTAAGTTCTTCTTGGTGTACCAACCAGGAGACCCCCCACCCCAACCCCAACTCCAAAACTGTTATCTTAGTACTTTTGATTTTACCAGCCATCAGATCTTTTTAGTTCTTCATGAGGTTTGCCCACTTGGGACCGCCAAGCTATCATTTTAGTTCTTCTCAGCATATCAGCCAGGAGACACTCCTCTCCCCTCCAAAGCCATCATCTTAGTTCTTCTTGTTGTACCAACCAGGAGACCCCAAAGCCATCATCGTAGTACTCTTCACTGTTCCAGCCAGGGACTCAAAAAGCCACCAGACATTTTAGTTCTTCATGAAGTTTACCAACCTGGGATCGAGCCTCATCCAACCCATCATGTTAGTTCCACTCTACATGCTAACTACAAACCCCCAAAGCCATCATCTTAGTAGTTCTTGTTGTACCAACCAGGAGACCTCCAAACCATTATTTTGGCACTCTTCACTGTACCAGCCAGGTACCCAAAACACCACCAGACTTTTTAGTTCTTCATGAGGTTTACCAACTTGGGACCACTAAGCTATCATCTTAGTTCTTCTCCGCATACCAGACAGGAGACACACCCCTCCCCTCCAAAGTCATCACCTTAGTTCTTCTCAGCATACAGCAGCCAGGGACCCCAAGGCCATCATCAAAGTTCTTCTTGATGTACTAACCAGGAGACCCCTCCTCCAAAGCCATCACCTTAGTACTTAGTTCTTAATTCTTCATGAAGTTTACCAACCTGGGATCGAACCCCACCCAAGCCATCAGGTTAGTTCTTCTCAGCATATCAGTCAGGAACCTCTAAAGCTGTCATCTAAATTCTTCTTTGTTTACCAACATAGGGCTCAATCCCCTCCAAGCCATCATCTTAGTAGTTCACACTGTACCAGCCAGAGGCCCAAAAAGCCATCAGACATTTTTGGTTCTTCATGAAGTTTACCATCTTGGGATCCTCCCAAACCATCATCTTAATTCTTCTCTCCATACCAGCCATAGACCCCCAAAGTCATCCAACCGTTTTTAATTCTTCTACCAGTTTACGAGTCAAGGACCCCTAAACCCATGATCTTAGTTCTCAAAGTGTGCCAGCCCCTGAGATGTCCTGCTAAAACCATCATCTTAGTTTGTTTCTGTAAACCAACTAGGGGGTCCCCCAAAGCCAACAATTGAGTTCTTCTCAGTGTACCAGCCAGGGACCCCCACTCCCCCCACAAAGCCACTACACCTTCTGAAAGTGAGCTGCCATGTCCTTATAGACTGTACCATTGAATCCCAACGTGGTGGAATGAGTGGCATGAGAAAGCTGTGACTTTTTGTAGATTTGAGGTGCCTACTGTTGTGAGGGGGGAGTGGGTCCCAATTATCACAGACTGACAAGAGCTGAGCCGCCTGACATTCCAATGTTTACGCTGTGCTGCCCACCCGACAGACACCCAGCCGAGAGCGGACTCCTGCCCAGTGGGACTGTGCCCCATAGCTCAACCTGGAGCGACTGCCACAAAACTGTGAACAATGGCAGAAATGCCATCCAGCTGACCTGCTCCCCCACCCCCCACCCCCCGCTCTTGGGCTGCTGTTTGAGGAACGTCTCAGTAGTGACTGACAGCATCATAGAGCCTCCGACTTTATTTTTGGATTTTTCCTTACACTTAGGTTTTTGTAACATTTGATCGTTAAAAGAGTCACCTTAGAGTAGACGCGGATGCCATTGTGGTGCTCTTTACTGTGTACTTATAGCAAAGAACAAATACTCGATGTACATTTTGATGGTGTTGGAAACCACAGTATGATAATAAAAAGTCAGAAATAATCCTCAGCCGCCTGTTGTCACCTTCTTTGTGTTCTAGTGTTGCAAGCACTGAGGGTCATAGGGATCTTATCTCACCACCTGGCAGAGAAAACAAAGACAAAAAGACATATGAAGACGCTGGGGTACGACCAGTAACCCCATTGAATTAAAAAAAACAATAAGTGAATAAAAGAAAAATTAAGCACGGACCCCTCTTGAAGTGCCCCTCGCTCTGCTGCTCCTAAGGATGTTTCCTGAGCAAGCCAGAAGAGGCGGGGCTTGCCAGAAGTTTACACCCCTCGGCCAACAGACAACCACAACTGAAATATTCCATGGGCACAAGTATCCGGACCCTTTACTCAGTACCCCTTTGGCAGGTCTGTGGACAGCTCTCTCCAGATTGGGTTCAAATCCAGGCTCTGGCTGGGCCACTCGAGATGTTCCCAGAGTTGTCCCTAAGCCACCCCTCTGTTCTCTTTGGTTTGGTAGTGTTGCGGATTTTAAATGTTACTGTATATATTTTATATTTTATTTTATTTGTTGTTCACACAAACAAAAATGGACAGTTAACACAGCAATAAAAACAAATATTTTGCCCAAATGGACAGGATAAATGTAATACTTAAGAAGGCCGGACATCAAAGCATCGTGTTTTCCTGAATTGTTCCAGTGTCATTCATTCACAGCTGTACTGATTATTATTTTATCACCTGTGAAGAGATGGGCACCTAAGGACTAAATTGATTTACAGTCTGGGAAAGGAAGACATGCCGATGCTTCAAGCTGTATCTGATTACTTTACAACCTGAGTGTGCTGAGCTTTAGATCAAGGATCAATATACCTTTTTATTGGTTTTAGGACTACTGACTATTAAAAGGAGTTGCTTAACATCTTTTTTAAGTGGCTTGGACAGGCACTGTCATTTTACAGGCCGCTGCTTTTATTTTCTGTGTGGCCTGCTTGCTTTTCACTTCCATCCATCCATCCATTATCCAACCCGCTATATCCTAACAACAGGGTCACGGGGGTCTGCTGGAGCCAATCCCAGCCAACACAGGGCGCAACGCAGGAAACAAACCCCGGGCAGGGCGCCAGCTCACCACAGGGCGCGCACACACACACATACACCAAGCACACACTAGGGACAATTTAGAATCGCCAATCCACCTACCCTGCATGTCTTTGGACTGTGGGAGGAAACCCATGCAGACACAGGGAGAACATGCAAACTCCTAACTGCAAGGCAGCAGCGCTACCCACTGCGCCACCGTGCCACCTTGCGTTTCACTTGCCTTGTTTATTAAGGACCAAGGACGCTGTGTTTTTGATGGAACTGCGGAAAGAAGATTTTGTTTTGGGAAGTGATGACTCTACTGGGCCTTTTCACTCACCAAAGTCTAAAGAAGTTTTTGGAAAAACCTTCAACGCCCCCAAACTTAAAAGGAAAATTAATAAACATGCACACTAGCACATAAACACTTTAAACAATGTTGCAGACGACCAGAGACCTTGTCCCACCGGGACCCCTGGAACAGGGAAGGACCAGGAGAGGGACAATTTTGTAATCTAACATGCGCAAGTTTAGAATGAGTGAGGAGAACTGCAGTTAAAAAAAAGACACAGGGAGAACATGAAGCTCCAGAGCGATCATGACCTGACCAGACCAGACCAGAATATGAGCCCATTCACCAGGAGGGCCCGGGACCACTGTGTAAGTGAGATCTCTGGTATGTGGTCTGTAATTAAAACCATCTTAATTAGTAATGAGCAAACCTCGCTGAATTCTTTTCACCTCGAATTTGGGAATGAAGTTACTGGAGAAACTGAAGTACTTTTGAGTGGCTTATAATGGTGCAAGGGTCTTTTAAATGTCCCTGAGGGCTACAGAAGCATCTGCCAACTAAGCCGGACCAATGACTGTGGCCAGAAATGTCACTGTGAGACCGCAGTGCTGATCACCGTGCCACCGTGCCTCCCTCCCTTATCTCTCTCAGCGTCCCTGTGCTCCTCTCACTACGACAGACTAACTAACACTCACAGAGCCTGTGATGTAAGGGATCAGTGCCACATATATGGGGTGCTGTCCCTGTCACTACCTGACCTAAGCTTAACACATTTAAGCCGGCAGTGAAGACACAACATACAATGAATCTATGCAGAACAATGAAGTATTTTAATAATATTCTCATTATGGTCAGCAAATGTACCCCCACCACCACCACCATATGAAAATACTGCAAGATTTTTTTTTAAATGATCGTGGGGCGCAAATCAGGGAGTGACATCACACATGTGTGTATACATTGTAAGCACACAGGCACACAGCAGATCGGGCAGCGCCGTAAAGTGTGAGGTGGAGTCCGCTTGCAGTAAGTTCTGCACGATCGAGACACAAATAAGCCAGGTTGGCAGATCAGACAGTGACATCCCCATCCAATTTGGCTGCTACAGCTCTGTGATGTCACACTGGCTTCGCAAAAAGCATCATGGGGAGCTGGGAAAAAGGAAAAAAAAAAGTCTGCCTATGCCAGCTGCACAGCGAATAATTTGCCCTAAAAGGTAACCGGCAAACCCAGCAAAGTTGCTGTGAAATCAGCACTTCTCATAATATGTAGGCACCAGTTAATGACACTTCATTAAGACTGTCACACATTGAGGGGAAGTATGTCTTTAGAGCGTCATTGCTCTGTGAGAACAATGGCATAAAAATGAGCCACTAGGCCTTCATACCACCATGACCTCATATAAGATGATTAAATAAGACTTCACTGTGAGAACCTCGGGATGGAATACGTCACCTTGTCTTCACATTGTGACAAACCCTATATAAAATGGGTCATCACACTAGTACAGTCCCATATAGCACCTATCAATAGGTCCTTGTGTTGTAGCACTACTCAATGAAATGTTCTCACAGGCACATATTATGAATTCCATTCATCCATTTTTCTAACCTACTTTAAAAGGGCAGGATGGTGCAACAGCTGGAGCCTATACCATAAATCATTGGGTGCAAGGAGGGAACAACACCTGGACAGGGCACCTGTGGGTGAAGACACATTCACCCACCCACCATAATAAGACTACTCTGTAATCTTGCACCTCAGACTTCACCATTTACTACATCTATTTTTTTACATTTACCATCCAGCAGAGTCATATACTTCCCTCGCTTCCATAAAATAATAAACACAGGCAGTGAGATGCCACGTGCAACATTTAGTAGATGCGATGACCTCCGACGATAAGCAGGCAATAAACTACTTTACCCAGCATTCTCTGCGCTAACGTTGGCGCGCGGGTTTCAATGTATTTTGTCCCTCCTAGCGCCACGTATTTAGCAACCTCTTCCAGGATGATGGCTATGGTTGAGTGAGCTGTAGTTGTACGTCGTTGTGTTTTGTCTTTGTTCAACAAAAGCTTCGTATTGTAATTGGAAAATATAAACTACCAAGAGTCGAGGGAAAAAAGTGGGTTCTAAAAGGCTCAACAGAAACCGCAGGCATTCACTCTCAAACAGAGCGTGACGTGAACGGTGCACACGCGCGGGAAGCGCGTTCAAGATATAGAGGCCACCCAAGCGGTAAGAACTCAATTTCCCAGACGCCTCTAATAACCACGTGTTTAGCCGACGTTCTTTTACATTCAGAGGTGTATTTGTTTATGGGTGTTTCTAAACTCGTCTGTGGCTGCCCGTTTTCGTCCCAAACAGCTTTACTTTTCATAAATATCAAGCTGTTATTTTTTATTCTCTGTGGTTCAAGCATAACTTAACAGTGGCTGAAAAAAGAAAATCTCAGTTTCAAATGTGAAGAGGAGACTTTGTGCTGCAGGTTTGACAGGGCAAGTGGCAGTAAGAAAGCCATTCCTTAAAGGACAAAATAGGACCCTGGAATACTTTCTGTGGACTACAGCAGACTGGGAGAAAGTCTTAAGGACTGATGAGTCAAAGTTTGAAATCTTTGGTTCCTCACGCAGGGTGTTTATACGCTGTCGTGTTGGTGACAGTACGGCTCCTCAGTGTGTGACACCAGCTGTCAAACATGGAGGAGGAAGTGTTATGGTCTGGGGTTCTTTTGCTGGAGGGAGAGTTGGTGACACGCACAGAGTGACTGGCTTTCTGAATCAGAAGGGTTGCCACAGCATTTTGCAGCACCACGCAGTACCTTCTGGTCTTTGTGTAGTAGGTCAGGAGTTCATCCTACAAGACAAGATCTAGACTCTAAACTGCGTGCATTTCCATAAAAACTGAAAAAATCGAGGTGTTCTGAAACCTTTTACTGGTAGTGTACTTCAGGTTCCTCGGCATTGCATGTTGGAAGCACTTCAAAGATGGGATAGTTCTCCCCTGCAGCTCCCCCCCTGGCAGCACCCAAGAACCCCAACAGGGCTGTCTCATGGGACTACAGCTCCCATCCAGCCCTGCCGCAGTATCCTATCCATATGGGTGGGTTCTACCAATGGGATTCTGCCATCATGTGTACTGGGGGGAGACTGTGCCCCATACCAGAGCAGCCATCATTTGTACTTCGGAACAGGTCTCCCTTCCTGGAAAGGTACAACCACCCATCCCAGTCGGGATGCCATCTCCATCCTTCCATTCCAGCCTCCCTTCCCAGTAAGGAACCAGCCTCCATCTCAGGTTGGGACGCTGGAGCATCAAGAATGGCACTCGCAATAATTATTTATGGAGCCTGTTACTGATATAAATAAAAAAAATTTTTGTTTGTTTTTTTTTCCGGAATCTTAATGCAGATGGTTTTTTTTTTCTGAACCTTAAATGGTACCCCTGTGGCATTGCTCTGAAGAACAACTTTGACACCTTTATTTTTATAATTTTATTGCCAATTTAGCATCGCCATTCCACCTGTCTGCTTGCATCGGGAATGTGGGGTGGAAACCCACACATATATGGAGAGGTAAAATAAGATATTACATCCATCCATCCATCCATCCTCTTCCGCTTATCCGAGGTCGGGTCGCGGGGGTAGCAGCTTAAGGAGAGAAGCCCAGACTTCCCTCTCCCCGGCCACTTCTTCCAGCTCTTCCGGGAGAATCCCAAGGCGTTCCCAGGCCAGCCGGGAGACATAGTCCCTCCAGCGTGTCCTGGGTCTTCCCCGGGGCCTCCTCCCGGTTGGACGTGCCCGGAACACCTCACCAGGGAGGCGTCCAGGAGGCATCCTGATCAGATGCCCGAGCCACCTCATCTGACTCCTTTCGATGCGGAGGAGCAGCGGCTCTACTCTGAGCCCCTCCCGGATGACTGAGCTTCTCACCCTATCTTTAAGGGAAAGCCCAGACACCCTGCGGAGGAAACTCATTTCAGCCGCTTGTATTCGCGATCTCGTTCTTTCGGTCACTACCCATAGCTCATGACCATAGGTGAGGGTAGGAACGTAGATCGACTGGTAAATTGAGAGCCTTGCCTTACGGCTCAGCTCTTTTTTCACCACGACAGACCGATGCAGAGCCCGCATCACTGCGGATGCCGCACCGATCCGCCTGTCGATCTCACGATCCATTCTTCCCTCACTCGTGAACAAGACCCCGAGATACTTAAACTCCTCCACTTGGGGCAGGATCTCGCCCCCAACCCTGAGAGGGCACTCCACCCTTTTCCGGCTGAGGACCATGGTCTCGGATTTGGAGGTGCTGATTCTCATCCCAGCCGCTTCACACTCAGCTGCGAACCGCTCCAGAGAGAGCTGAAGATCACGGCCTGATGAAGCAAACAGGACAACATCATCTGCAAAAAGCAGTGACCCAATCCTGAGTCCACCAAACCGGACCCCTTCAACACCCTGGCTGCGTCTAGAAATTCTGTCCATAAAAGTTATGAACAGAATCGGTGACAAAGGGCAGCCCTGGCGGAGTCCAACTCTCACTGGA
>JANRMT010062850.1:27495101-27522289 GCA_026402145.1 Polypterus bichir lapradei | reverse complement strand
TTCCTCCACTGTATAACACCTTATGCACTCTCTATATCATATATAGCACCTTTGCTCCTCTGTAGAACACCATATGAACTCTCTATGCATTATATATCGCTCCTTTCCCCGCTCTGTAGAGCACCTTATGAACTCACTATACATCATATAGTAAGGGACGGCCGGCAACTCAACCCGGCCGGGATGCCAGAATGCAAGGATGGGGGGAAGGCAGCTACTTTTAATTATTGCTTCCCCCAAGACACTAGATGGCAACTTCCCTGCAGCATTACAGTGCCCCAGATTCCCACAGGGCACCATGGGATCTGGAGTTGGGTTTCACAATCCTACTGGTTACTGTAGGTACCGCCAGGAGACGCTGCAGAAGGACTTGGGGACTTGTACTTTTTATATAGCCCAGAAGTACTATTGAGTCATGGGGATGGAAGCCCAGAAGTACTTCCGGGCTGACGGAAAACTCGATTTCTCCATCTGACCCGGAGGTGCTGGCAGGTCTCATGGGCAGAATAGCAGAAGCACTTTCCGGGTTGGACACTATATAAAGGACTGTGAAACACCCAGCAGGCGAGCCAAAGTTGGGAGGCAGAAGACAGAGCTTGCTGGGAGGAGTGGAGGTTAAAGAAAAGAAATAACTGTGTGGCGTGTGGTGCTTTATTGCCTGTGGCTGTGGTGACTAGAGAGCATTGTGAAGAATATCAAAGAAATAAATCAATTCTGGGGGCTTTTAACTCGTGTCTGTCTGTCTGGTCAGAGGAGCGACAGTGCCCTCTAGTGTCACAATATATAGAGCCTTTCCACTGCCCTCTGTAGAGCACCTTGTGAACCTTGTTGGTGTGAAGAGTGCTGCTCTTCAATGGAGTGATCTGATGAACCTCTGTTCTCCTCCATCAGCCATTCCTCTCATGAAAGTTCTCCTTTTTTCCTGTACAGGCTTCACTTCCCAGAGGGTCCCGGCTAACCTGGATGCCATTGTGATTGGCAGCGGCATCGGCGGTCTCACTGCAGCAGCAGTTTTGGCGAAAGCCGGTAAAAAGGTTTTGGTTTTGGAGCAGCATGACCAGGCAGGAGGCTGCTGCCACACCTTTGTGGAGAAGGGATACGAGTTTGACGTGGGTAAGCCTGGCGCACCGGGGGGAGGGTCCTGCGTATGTGTTTGTTACGACCGTCTGTGGACACTTCTGTCTCTCCACAGGTATCCACTACCTGGGACAGCTCCATGAGAACGGCATGCTGAGGGTCATCCTGGACCAGATCACCGAGGGGCAACTGGACTTTGTGCGGCTTGATGAGCATTTCGACACGGTGGTCATTGACGAGAAGGATGCCAAGCGGCAGTACCACCTACGCAGCGGCAAGAATGAGTTTGCCGAGAACCTTTGCCAGCAATTCCCAGAGGAAAAAGAGGCCATCGACAAGTTCATGAAGTACATGAAGGTAAGCACCCCGAGGGGCACTCGGATGTATCGACATCCTGTGTTGCTACACATCCATCAGTCTTTATGCCAACTTTGACAAAGTGGCAAGAAGATGCCAATCACCAAGTTTGTTAAGATGATGCACTCTGAGCATTCCTAGTGAGTGGCACTGTATGCCATACTAGCTGTATGGGTCCACAAACTGTTGGTCTGGCACTTCATTCTAAGTGTAGAAATGAAGCTCAGGGTGAAACTGAATGCCATCACCATTGCCACACTAACTCAAGGGCATCATTCTTGACATGCCCATTAAAATGATTTGCCAAAGTTGACTTTAATTGACAGTTATCCCACCCTTAGACCCACCCACAAGTACTCTGGTATACAGTAATCTCTGTTTACCATTTGAACATCTACAACTTCCAGAACTTTCCAGTGCAAGGCATTGGTCACATGTACTAATCAACTGGGTTGCATTTTTCATTCCAACTGATGGCGCTTACATAGTAACCTAATTATAGAAAATTTAAATAGGAAAAAAAAAAATATAGGAAGTTGTAAAGGCTGATTATAGGACATGCTAATCCCATTGGAGCCCGGTGACTGTCACACTGATGGTCTGACTGCAGGGGTCTCAAACTCAGGTTCTGGGATGTCAGCGTACTCTCTTTATGGCTGTTAACAAATTCCACTAACAACCATCATAAATCCCGAGCGCTCTTCATGTTCGGTGGCTTTCTGTCTAACTGATGAAGGCTTTGCTTGGTTCTTGTAACTAAGCAAGTGTCACTCACTTGGGTTTTGTTCTGAGCTCTTCACTTGTGATTGTCACTTTTGTCACCTTGTCCTGTCACACTTGTTCCCAAACAGCAGACTGATGTTTACTCGATTATGTTGACATCTTTTGTAAGTCGCTTTGGTTAAAAGTGTCTGCTAAGCAATGAAAGGGAAATGTAAAATGGTGATGACGCTCAAGGGGATTGAGTAATTATTGCAAGGCACCATAAAAGCTTGGAGATTCGAAAAGACAAACAAGGGGACGTGGCCATTTGTATCTCTCCTTAATTTATAAAGCGCCTTTCACAGGTCAGGGCTTCTCTTTTTTTCTTCTTAATACAGCAGGCAGCACGCCAGACCCCTTTGCTCGCCATTCTAAAGATGATCCCGCTGCGACTGGCACGCTTCCTGATCTGGACCGGCCTCGTCCACTGGGTCTCAGACATTTGCAAACTGGCCGCCACCAGTCACGCCGATTTTCTGAACCGGATAACACAAAACAAGGACCTCCAGGTTGTGTTCACCTACTTGTTCTACGGTGAGGAGAGGTGGTGGGAGGGTCTTGGGTGGCACAATGGGCACTGCCAAGGCTTTTTTTTTCCTGGGTAGTTGGGCACTGGCTTTGTTAGGTACTCACATAACATAAAGTTTGCTGCTCAATTCTTTAAAATGGTTCATACTTCATTTTCAGGATTAGTCGGTCATGTTGGCCGAGTGGTGGCAGCACTAGAGTGGGAAAGTCAGGGTCACGTTTCCAAATGCCACCTGTGGTTAAATGAATCGCGTGCTGTCAATCAGTTTATCATATAGTGCCTTTCATGTCTGTCTCTCTGGTATTTAGTGCCTTTTATATCTATCTATTTATCATATGTTATCTTTCATATCTATTATATAGTGCCTTTCATCCATCTATCTATCTATCTATCTATTATATAGTCCAGTTCATCCATCCATCCATCCATTTATTTTTTAGTGCCTTTCATCCATCTGATTATCTATTATTATATAGTGTTTTTAATCCACCTATTATATAGTGCCTTCCATCTCTTACAGTATTATATAATGTCTTTCACCTGTCTATCATTCTATTGTATAGTACATTTTCTTTATTATGTAGTTCCTCATCTATCTCTCTATCTCATTTATCTATTATATAGTGCTTCCTATCCATTTTGTATTATATAGTGCCTTTCATCAATCTATTATATAGTGTGTTTTATCTTTGTATTATTTAGCGCCTTTCATTCATCCACCTACCTAATATAGTGTCTTTCTTTCATCTATCCATCTGTCATATATAGTACCTTATCCATTTATCTTTGTATTATATAGTTCCTTTCATTAATATGTTGTGTAGTGTTTCTTATCCATTGTGCATTATATAGTGCCTTTCATCCTATCCATCTATTATATAGTGCTTCTTATTTACTCATATATGCATGCTATAGTGCCTTTCATTAAAAGGTGGCATCTATCTATTAATTATATAGTTCCTTTCATCTATCTATTGTATAGTACCATTCATTCATCCGTCCATCCATTCATTTATTGTATAGTGCCTTTCATCCATCTAATTATCTATAATATAGTGTTTTTAATCCATCTATATATTATTAGTGCCTTTCATCGATCTATTATATAGTGCTCCTATCCATTCTGTATGTTATGTAGTGTTTCTTATCCATTGTGCCTAATATAGTGCCTTTCATCTGTCTATCTAGCATATAGTGCCATTCATCCATCCATCCGTCCATTTATTTTTAGTGCCTTTCATCATCTAATTATTATATAGTGTTTTTAATCCATCTGTCTATTATATAGTGCCTTTCATCAATCTATTATATAGTGCTTCCTATCCATTCTGTATTATATAATTCCTTTCATTGATCTATTATATAGTGTCTTTCATTGATACGGTATATAGTGCCTAACATCTATTAATTATATAGTGCCTTTCATCCACCTATCTATTTATTATATAGTGTCTTTCATTCATCTATTCATCTGTCATATGCAGTACTTCTTATATATTAATTTATGTATTATATAGTGCCTTTCATCTATCCATCTATCTGTCCCTTTCATGTTCCACCACTGGCTTTGTGTGTGACTCAAGAACTCAGTTATCTGCACTTTCAGTTGTCTGTTTGTAGGCGAGTGCACCATACTACCTGCTTGGATGGTGAAAGGCGCTATATAAGATCAAGGCGCTATATAGAATAAAGCTGTACTTACATTTGATTTCCTGGATTGTTTCCTGTTAGATCACAGATAGGCCATTGAAAGTCCACAGATTTGAGGGTCTGTCCCTGCCCTTGTGTGTCCAGCCTTGCACTCTCGGGCACCATGTGACCATGTAAAACAAATTTTGGTGGGCAGTGGGTTCCGCGCAAGTCCCTACCATGCTGATGGCTCTTTATTCCTGCCTGTCTTCTAGGGGTCTCTCCCCGCGACTCCAGTTTTGTGATTAATGCCTTGCTGCTCCATCACTACAAGCGAGGCGCCTGGTACCCCCGGGGTGGAGCCAGCGAGGTCGCCTTCAACATCATCCCAGTCATCCAGAAGGCAGGGGGTGCTGTGCTGGTTCGAGCTCCGGTCCAGCGTATTCTGGTGAATGCAGACGGCTCAGCGTGTGGTGAGTCTTCCTGTAAATGAAGACTTTATGAGTTTATGCAGAAGTGAAGGTAGGAAACCCAAGAGATCCTCCATCCTCCAGTTGGGGGCGCTATTGGTATTCAGACTTCATCATGAAGTCCAAGTGGAGACCCTGAGATGTGATGTGCTTTGTGCTTCTACTGCCCAGTCACTAAGCTTGTCCATCAGGTGTCTCCTGTCCTCTGTCCAGTTTTAGCACTTTGACCATCTCCACTTTTGACCTTTTTAGTTTCTTTAACTTGATGTTGGTCACACTGTCCAGCACCAAAGGTGCCAATCATCTCTGGTGGTCTGGGGTCCAGCATGTTTTCCTGTTTTGGTCCTCCTGGTCAAAATGGCTGTCCTGCACTCATCCTAGTTGGTCAGACATACTGGTCATATTTGGGGTCCGGCTCCTATTCTCAGCGTCTCCTGTCCTCAGAACTGTTGGTATGATCTGGAACCCAAGGGGCCCTCCATCTCCCATCCCTTGCAGGCCCCTTCTGATTCCTCAGTGATGTCCACTGGTTGTCCATTCTTAGGGTCGGGCCGTCTTGTTGGTTTCCAGTTTCTGCCCTTCAGCTGGTCATCCTCTCTGCTGACACTTGCTGGTCTGCTGCCTCCTTCTGTCTTCCTAATGACCACTTGATCAGACAGGCCATCCAGCTCCAATGTATGGGATGCAACCCTCTTTATGTATAGTGTTTGCTAGTTTCACCAGATGTCTCCCTCTTTTAGGGGTCGTCGTGAAGAAAGGGGATGAAGAGGTGGACCTCCGGGCCCCAGTGGTCATCTCGAATGCTGGGATCTTCAATACTTTTGAGCGCTTCCTTCCAATGGAACTGCGATCCAGTCCTGGTGAGGCGGTCACTCTGTGTCCTGTTAACATTCCTGCTAGTTGGGGGTCTTCAGCTAAAGCAGTTGGGGGTCTTTGGGGGGGGGGGGTACTTGCAGCATATTGGAACATGTCACATCATCTTCTCTCTGCTGTGCCTTTTCAGAGATCCAGTCTCGGCTCTGCATGGTCCAGCATGGCATGGGCTCATTTCTTGTCTTTGTGGGGCTCAACGGGACCAAAGAAGAGCTGGGCATCCCTTCCACTAACTTCTGGATGTACAAGGAGAACGACCTCGACGCCTTGTAAGTGGGCAGTGGGATCGGCATGGTGGGACAGGCAACTTTTATTCCTCATACATGACCACTTCCTCAGGCCGAGGGAGTCTGTTAAACTTGTCACCACACTCACGGGAATAAGCGGGCACTCAGGTCAGGGCATCTATGTAAATGGGCATTGTGAAGCTTGGTGTAGCGCATGCTGAAAGGCGATATATGGACTTACAGTGTTTTGCAGAGGGATACTTTATGGTGGTCCAGAGTCACCAGGATAGCACCAAGCTTTTCTACGATATTTCACTGTGGCATAGCGGGTCCATGGCAGGACAACAGGTGGCTATTTTAAATAATTGTACCCCAAGAAGGTGCAAGTGCCGATTGGGCACGAGTGCGATGAGGTGTGCCCTCTGTGGCATCATTGAGGTACTTGGCAGACCCTGTCGCATACACGTGCAGAGGTGGGCAGATCAGTCAGGTGCCTTGATGATGCCACAGAGGGCACACCTCATTGCACCTGTGCCCAATTAGGCAGCAGAATACAAAAAAAAAGCCTGCACGGGCAGAGGGGAAAGAAATAAAAAAACAACGGGGGGATCAGAAGAGAAAAAAAGGACCAAAGGAAAAGGAGAGGTTTGAGAGGGCTGAGGTTAAAGGACAGAAGAGAAGGGTGGCAGAGAGCAAGATGGGAAGGGGCAGGGGGACAGGAATGGAGTGTGTGGTGGGCGCTGCTCCTGCTGCGCATAGGAGGAGGAGGAGAAGCAACATCACTCCAGAGGGAGCCCCCCTCGCAAGCTGGAGGATGGCAACGGGAGTCCAAAGGAGATGAGGCTTGGCAGATCACCATAGGGTGGGCAGTGGGGGTCCCAAGCAGGACTGAAGGGTGTCTGCGGCTGCTGTTTGTTATATCTCCGTGCTGTGAAATCCGAATAAAATAAGCCGGAGAGACGTCCATTTTAAAGGGAGTTTCGATGAGAAGATTCCTGTCATGTTTGTTAGGATTTATTTGTTGGATTTTAACCTCCGCGTTCACGTTGACTCTTTATGGCTTGTTTTCGTGTAGAACTTCTGCAAAGCACTTATTGCACTTTATTTTAGTAACAGCACTGATTCACTTTTGCACGGAACCCTTGTCTGGATGTACGTGTTGGCACATCTTGCGTACAGTGTGGACGGCCGCGGGTTCAAGGGGCTCCCGGAAGGAACCGGCAGTGTGGAGCTAACCCGCACCGTCACATTCACATTGGAGGCCCTTGTGCAGAATCATTTCCACTATGGCCCACTGTGAAAGGTGCTATATAGAAGGACACTGGTGTTACTAAAAGCTTTTGTAAAAGGCGCTATATAACTTCTTTAACAAAGTACTATTTTACATTATACAGTAAACGGTTTTACACAGTGCTGTCTGATAGGACTCAGTCTTGCAGGCGCTGTATCGATTCTTTTTTCCCCCCCCATAGTCTTGTTGAAAGGCGCTATATAAAGTTAAGCATGGTTTATGTTTTTATTTTTTTCATTATACAGTAGAGTTTGTTTTTCAAAATACTTTGTGTTGAAGCCCACCCTGTTAGGAACTATATAGAACTGTGAAAGGCACTATGTAAAGTTGAATATAGGATAACAGAGAGCTTTTATTTTAAATTTCACACTGTGGACCATTTTGCAAACTAGTTGAAAGGTGCTATTTTGTTTTGTAAAGGTGTTTATAAAAGTGGCCCCCTTGAAAGGCGCTATATAAACTTTTATTCTGGTATGCCATAAACTTTTTTACAAAATGCTTTGTGTTAAGGCTGCCACCTGCTGGCACTATATTGAATATGTTTTCAGAAGTTTGCCATTGTGAAAGGCGCTGTATATACAGTGGTGTGAAAAACTATTTGCCCCCTTCCTGATTTCTTATTCTTTTGCATGTTTGTCACACAAAATGTTTCTGATCATCAAACACATGTAACCATTAGTCAAATATAACACAAGTAAACACAAAATGCAGTTTTTAAATGATGGTTTTTATTATTTAGGGAGAAAAAAAATCCAAACCTACATGGCCCTGTGTGAAAAAGTAATTGCCCCCTTGTTAAAAAATAACCTAACTGTGGTGTATCACACCTGAGTTCAATTTCCGTAGCCACCCCCAGGCCTGATTACTGCCACACCTGTTTCAATCAAGAAATCACTTAAATAGGAGCTGCCTGACACAGAGAAGTAGACCAAAAGCACCTCAAAAGCTAGACATCATGCCAAGATCCAAAGAAATTCAGGAACAAATGAGAACAGAAGTAATTGAGATCTATCAGTCTGGTAAAGGTTATAAAGCCATTTCTAAAGCTTTGGGACTCCAGCGAACCACAGTGAGAGCCATTATCCACAAATGGCAAAAACATGGAACAGTGGTGAACCTTCCCAGGAGTGGCCGGCCGAAAAAAATTACCCCAAGAGCGCAGAGACGACTCATCCGAGAGGTCACAAAAGACCCCAGGACAACGTCTAAAGAACTGCAGGCCTCACTTGCCTCAATTAAGGTCAGTGTTCACGACTCCACCATAAGAAAGAGACTGGGCAAAAACGGCCTGCATGGCAGATTTCCAAGACGCAAACCACTGTTAAGCAAAAAGAACATTAGGGCTCGTCTCAATTTTGCTAAGAAACATCTCAATGATTGCCAAGACTTTTGGGAAAATACCTTGTGGACTGATGAGACAAAAGTTGAACTTTTTGGAAGGCAAATGTCCCGTTACATCTGGCGTAAAAGGAACACAGCATTTCAGAAAAAGAACATCATACCAACAGTAAAATATGGTGGTGGTAGTGTGATGGTCTGGGGTTGTTTTGCTGCTTCAGGACCTGGAAGGCTTGCTGTGATAGATGGAACCATGAATTCTACTGTCTACCAAAAAATCCTGAAGGAGAATGTCCGGCCATCTGTTCGTCAACTCAAGCTGAAGCGATCTTGGGTGCTGCAACAGGACAATGACCCAAAACACACCAGCAAATCCACCTCTGAATGGCTGAAGAAAAACAAAATGAAGACTTTGGAGTGGCCTAGTCAAAGTCCTGACCTGAATCCAATTGAGATGCTATGGCATGACCTTAAAAAGGCGGTTCATGCTAGAAAACCCTCAAATAAAGCTGAATTACAACAATTCTGCAAAGATGAGTGGGCCAAAATTCCTCCAGAGCGCTGTAAAAGACTCATTGCAAGTTAGCGCAAACGCTTGATTGCAGTTATTGCTGCTAAGGGTGGCCCAATCAGTTATTAGGTTCAGGGGGCAATTACTTTTTCACACAGGGCCATGTAGGTTTGGATTTTTTTTTCTCCCTAAATAATAAAAACCATCATTTAAAAACTGCATTTTGTGTTTACTTGTGTTATATTTGACTAATGGTTACATGTGTTTGATGATCAGAAACATTTTGTGTGACAAACATGCAAAAGAATAAGAAATCAGGAAGGGGGCAAATAGTTTTTCACACCACTGTAAATAATTCAACACAGTTGTTGTTTTTACTCGTACAATAAGGACTGATTTGTGTTAAGGTGCTACAGGCGCTATATAAAATATTTTTTCAAACGTATTCTGTGGAAGTGGTTACTGTGAAAGGCACTATCCTTCTTCTTCTTCTTCATCTCCTCCTCCTCCTCCTCCTCCATTAGGGGTTGATGTAACCCTCCCCATTTTTCCAGGCTTGGAACTGGCATGAAGAAACACACTGGCTTGTGCATCCCCTGTGGCTGGGTTTGTGAAAGGCACTATATACTGTAAAATTAAATATATTTCAAACAAAACAGCTGTTATTTATAATTGTACAGTAATAACTGTGTGATGCAGCTCACTGTGAAAGGCGCTATATAGAATGGTCCTGTTTTGTAGAGGTCTCTGTAACTGCAGTCAGGGTGAAAGGCGCCATATAAAGTTTTTGACGGGGGCCTTTATAAAAGGAATCTTTAAAGCATTGACCAGGAGAGATGTTCCCACAGTGACATGGCCCCTCAAGGTGAATCACTGCTCATGTGAAGCCAGATGCGCCCACTGTACCATGGCACTACCCCAGTTGTAGGGTCCTTTATGCTTGTCCCCTGCTCCAGCGCCCACAGTTCCGTTTCTTCTTTCATTTCCAGGATGGAGCGCTATGGCACGTTGAAACGGGAGGAGGTGGCGGCCAACATCCCCATGATGTTCATGACGTTTCCATCAGCCAAGGACCCGTCGTTTGAACTCCGACACCCAGGTGATGAGGTCACCCACTCCTTTCCGGCGGATCACTTGACCACTTTAATGTAGGTATGCCGGGGGGGTCAGCTGATCACACAGGTCCCTTGTGTCCACAGGCAAGTCGTGTATGACCCTGCTGACCATGGCTCGCTTCGAGTGGTTTGAAGAGTGGCAGGACAAGCGAGTGAAGAACAGGGGTGATGACTACAAGTGCCTCAAGATGGGCATCGCCCATGCCCTCATCAAATGGGCCACCGAGATGTTCCCTCAGATTGAAGACAAGGTGAGTGGGACAAACTGTGGAATGGGGGGGGGGGGGGGGCCGCATGCACATCTGACCTACAAGAGTAGAGGGGTAAATGGATGCTGGGTCCAGGGGTGAAGGGCACCATTGGGTGATGACCTGTCCAGTCTGCTTCCTTCAGATGCCCTTCATTGGCTCAGCAAGCTGGCAGCTCCTGATGTAGCTCAGGTGGCCATCTTGTGACCAGACTAAATCTGGGGGGGCCGTGGACCAAGGAGGATTTTCATCTTCTGGGTCCCAGTGTTTCCAGGTTGTTCAGTCTGACCCAAAAGTAACAAGAAGGTCCTTCACCTTCAGGTTCCCGATATGAACTCAGCTGGCAAGGAGGTTTAATATGGCTGAGCTGGCTGTCTTGACCAGACTGAATCAGAGGGCAGAGGGTCCCCGCCATCACCCGACCACTCCTGAAGGACCTTCTTCTGTGTCCCTGTATATATGAACTATCCAGTCTGCCCGACCTCAAACTAGGAGTCGTTAGAATGCCTGGATAGCAAGGGCGTTGCCAAGATGGTACGGGTCAGGATGAGGTCCTGCAGGAAATCTTAACCAGAGAAGCACACTGGCAAGGGTGAAGCTGCTAGTTATGCCAGTGTGAAACCCCCCAACATGTATGCTGGGCAACTAGCAAGGGGTGCCAAAACTAACAGTGGTGGGAGAAATACAAGCTGAGTGCAAGTCTGCCGTTGGGCACTAGGGGGCAGGCAACCGGGCAGGGGGCAGAGAGTTATGTGACTTTCTACCCAGAAGGGTCCAACAGGGGGAACCACACAGACGCTAGTTGAGCCTGGGTTGTCTGTTGAGTGAGTGAGTGAGTTGGGGGGGTCTGTGTCCTCCAGCCTATGCACTAGGGGGCAGCACACACTGCCTTTATTGGTGAATCGGTGCCCTCTATGGTGCAAACAGCATCATACTGTAACTGTCTTTTAATAAATCTGCAGAGACATCAAGGACCACTAGAGGGAGCTCTGACCTGAAATTTCTGATGCTTGGAACCCAGCAGGGATGCTTAAAACTGGGGGGGGGGGGAGCAAGAATGGACTGTAGAGTGTGGGGGTCCGCAGGAGGAAGAAGCTGAGGTGGCAGAACTAAGGGGTGAGAAGTTTGGGTTCAAAACCTGTGTACTTGAAGCAGGTTTTCATCTTCTCTTTGTTTTAAGCTGATGCTTTGTATTCTCCCTGTGCTCATCCCTCCCTCGGAGGGCTCTATTAAGTAAGTGCACTGTTTTGGATGGCTGGTATCGTTGGTGTTAAATGGGTCACTACAAGAAACGCTTATGTACCTGAGCTGGGCCTGACTGGAGTCTGCTGACAAGAGGGACCCCTCCATCACCTGGCCAGTCCTGGAGGTCTTTCGTCCTTTGTGTCCCAGTATATCTGAACCGCCCAGTCTGTCCAGACTACCTCTGTGTACTGTATATTGGCTAGCCAGGGTGGTAGGGGTCAGGGTGACGTCCAGCAGGAAATCTTAAGCCGAGAAAATATGAAGGACCCTGCCATGGGTGAGACAGCCAGATATGCCAGTGTGAGGAATGGCCAATGCCTGTGCAGGGCATCAGGAAGGGGCAAAAATATGAGCTGAGTGTAGGCCTGTCTTGGACACTAGGGGGCAGGCAAACTGGCAGAGGGCAGGAATGCCTGAATTTCTAACCAGGAGGGTTCAATTTGCCACATAGACATTAACCGAGCCAAGTTTGCCCATTGAATGAGTGACGGGTGCCCTGTACTCTCCAGCATATACACTAGGGGGCAGGAGACCCTGTTGAGGCAGCAATACCAGACTTGCTAGCTAGAAGGATCATGAGACCTACTGTCCAATTGGGGGGTTGGAGGGGCACCACATAGTCAATGAAGGGGGGATCTGTCTCTCCACCCTATGCACTAGGGGGCAGCACACGCTCTCTGACATGGGCAAAGGCCTTGCAGTGCCCTCTTTGGCACAGACAGCAGTGCGGCTGCCTATTACGTGTGCAGGGACATCAATGGCCACTAGAGGGAGTTCTAATTTGGTGACACTGATGTTCTGATTCCGTATGGTGGGAATGCTTAAAGTTTTCTCAGGGCAGAGCAAAAAATGGAGCGAACAGTAGTGTGGGGTCCACAGGAGGAAGACTTTGAGGGAGTCAAGTGTGGTGAGTGGTCAGCACCTGGAAGTACGGGTCCACATGCAGGTCTTCTGCTTCCCTTTGTTGTTATTTGGTGCTTTGTTGTTCTCCCTGTGCTCATCCCTCCCCTTGAGTGTTTTATTAAGTAAGCCCACGGTTTTTAGTGTCCGTTTCTCCGTCCACCCTCCTTGGGTCATCATGAGTGCCCCTCTCCACCTGCTAATTGACCTGAGGGTGGGCCTGAGTGGCATTTGCTGTCCGGATGTGCAGTCCAATCATTGGTGGCCCGTCTTTGGGATTCATTCCTTCTCCTTTGTAGCTCAGTTGGCCATCCATCCAGGTTGGGTGCGACTGGGGTGGGCTTCCCCTTCAGATCCCCGACTGTAGCGGAGGAGGGTGAGTTTATCCGACTTTTCCTGAATCCGATTGCGCCCTCTACAGATGGCTGCCGTCAGTTTCTAGCTTGCTTAACGCTCAGCTCTGGCTTCTGTGCAGGTTGATTTTGTGGAGGCGGCGACGCCGCTGTCCAATCAGTTCTACCTGGGGTGCCCCCGAGGCGAGATGTACGGCGCAGAGCACAACTTGGGCCGTTTCAGAACGGACATCATCGCCAGCATGCGGGCTCAGACGCCCATTAAGAATCTGTACCTGTCAGGTAAGCTGGCCGTCGGTGGGGGGGTAGGTGGTCCGGGAGACGCTCCTTTCTGTCCAGGTCACCACCTCTTTTTTTGTGTGTGTGTATTTTCTCTTAGGTCAGGATGTGTTTTGTAATGGCTTTGCGGGGGCTTTACACGGGGGCCTCATCTGTGCATCGGCCATTCTCAACCGCATCGTCTACATTGACCTCGTCCTGCTGAAGAGGAAGCTGAAAAAGCAAAAAGCTCGAAAGCAGGCTTGAGTGGCTGGAGCCGCAGTATAGAAGAGAGGAATGAACTAATACCACCCTAGGGACTACGGGGCTGGCTTTTGTTCTGGGACCGCAAAGCCTTCTTCATATCGTCTTTTGTCCCTCTGCTGGACACTTTGAGAATTGCAGCACCCCTTCAATGAAAAGCAGACCACCACTTGCCGTTTTTCCGACTCCCTACTTTGGGGTGTTTAACCCCTTTAGTGCTGAATTAAATAACAGGTGCCTGTCAGACCCACTTGATGTAATTAATGGGCATGGGGGGCAGAGTTTAGGGTGCCAGTCAGCAAAACACCCTGAAGGAGCTCTCGTCATCACAGAAAACATGTAATAAAGCAAAACTCGCTCTCATTCTTCATCAAAGAAGCATAATTATTGACAAAGCCATATAGTATTATATATGTTGACATTTTGGAAATAATTTACCCAAGTGATGCTAAAGAAGAGCTGGCAGACGTTAGCCGGAGAGCTGCAGGCAGTTGCAGTTGCAGTTGCAGTGGCAGGCAAACGAGGACTGGTAGCTCGTCCTTTTTGCTTATGTCTCCACCTAGTGGCCTCTTTTAGAAGTGCACTCTATTCATTGTGAGCCCAGCCCAGGACACAAAGTCGGCAAACCGGCCAAACCTTCAGGCCCGAAATCTGTGCTGTCGGTGACGTTGTTAAAAGTGACCGCGATTGCACCGCTTCGTGAATTTTAAGAGGGGGGGGGGGGCCGTTTTGGGTAGTTTGGTCGTTCAGTGCAGGTCAGTCGAGTCAGCAGCTCGCTTATCTTTACAAGGAGCAACGTGCTAAATTTAATTGGTGTCTCGGTTAACCATTAGTGATAAGAAAGCTGGTACAGGCTGACATTTTTATACATTTGTAAATCTTTGCCTCGCTCTGCGTGCACTTCAGAATTTATAAAATGTGTGCCGTGTTGGGCAACATGCTAACATCGTGGCTGGCACCTTGGTTCAAATCCTTCGTTGCTGTTGGCCAGTGTGCCATCTGCGTGTTCTCCCCATGACTTTGTGGGGTCTTCCCTGGTACTTTTAATTGTCACATCCATGAAGATGTGACGGTTAGGTGAGTACCAACTGAAAATGGGCCAAGTGTGAGTACAGTAAGTCACAGACCGGCACCACCTGCCAGGATAATTCCTACCTTGTGCCCACTGTTTCCTGGGCAAGCCCTGAAATCCCCGCCCTCCACCCGAAACAGGTGAACCTGAAACATAAGCCGGGTAAGTGGAAAGTTTAGAACCTTCATGGCCTGGCCTTTTGTTTTGCACAATCTGCTGCAGTGATTTTACAACTCACCCTTATAAAAGTTCAACGTGAAAAAAGCGATTACTGAAATTACAATAAAATTATTATGAAATTATGAAGAAGTTTGGATTGCACAGTATCTTTACACACTTGACTAAAAGCTGGATGAAGCCACGACAGCAGCAGTGAGGTGAGGTGACTGGGACCCCCTGACCCCAAAAGGAGACAAGTGCAGTCCATGACAGCATAACTCTGTTTTATAGTGCCTTTCACATCTATTTTGATATCTTACAGTGCCTTTCATGCCTGTCTTATGTATTGTATAGTGCCTTTCATACCGCGGTCTAATAAAGTGCCTTTGATACCAGTTACATGCAGCTTTGTCCATCACATATTGCCTTTCATGTCTGTCTATTGTAAAGGAGGATGGGGGCAGACTGGCAATTCAGCCGGTTTGGTGGGTGGATGCCCAAGGAATGGAAGTGTGAGAAACTGCCCGAACACCAGGGGGCAGCATACGTCTCCTGACACACCTGCTGGGGACTTCCTCAGGGCTGCATGGGAATTGTAGTCCGAATGGGCGGCTCTCCTGGGTTCTTAGGCGCCATAGGGGGAGCTGTGGGGAGTAAGAAACTGAGGTGGCAGTGGCGGCTCCCCTGAACAAGACGTACTTCTCAGTCACAGTATGGTGGCATCAGAAGTACAAACCCCACCCAGTCCAGCTTAAAAGGGAATCCTGCACCTCAATCAATGGGACTCGGTGTCAGAAGACGAGGAGATCAAAGACCACCTGGGGAAGACTGGAGGAGGAAAAAGGAAGATTGGTGCAAGAATCCTGTGTGGACGGTAACGAGAAAATAAAAGAAGTTGAATTGTGCCCAGACCTGGTGTTGGTGGTGGTGACCGTGGTGTTGAATCTGGGGTTTGAGGGTCTGAGATGTCCTCCAGTGGTCACACCACCTTTTATTAACTGTCCTTCACCTCTTTCTGTGTATGTATCATATAGTGCCTTTCACCGTATATCGTCATTTCTTTCACTTATTTCTGTCTGTGTCATATAGTGCCTTTCACGTCTATCACAAAGTGAAGTGTACACCTTTCTATTTATACACAGGGACTTTGACACCCATCTGTATCATATACTGTTTTTCTACATCCCTATATCAGAAACTGTCTTTTATCCCCCTCTTTATATTATATAGTGTCTGTCACATCATAGAGCGCAATGCACGCCATTCTCCTATTCAGTATCAGTCAGCGCCCTTTACGTCATATTATATAATGTCTTTTACTCTTATTTATAGCGCCATTCACACCTTACTATCTATCATGTAGCGCCATGCACATCTACCATCCTATTGCTCCTCCCACCTTTATATGCCTATACAGTATAATATAGCGCCTTTCACACTGTAAGAGCCGATCCTTGAAAGTCACGTTAATGTTTGTTAAATTCACGTCTCACTTCAATAACAGAATGTCAGTTTCTCGTAGTTCCTTAGAATGTGGTATTTGATCTTTTACCCCCGGGAGTTAACATGAAATCGAACTTTCAGGGCTGCATCTGTAAAAACTGCGAGACACTTAGGAAGTCCGGAGGAGCAGACAAACACCCGACGACGGGGTGAGCAAATGTGAAGAAAAATGAAACGGGAATCGTGAGCCTTAAGCACAACGTCCCATATACACGCACTTTACTTTAATAGCAGCTCTTTTCTCTGTTTTTTTGTGTGAAATGTTTTGCTTTGACTTTTACTAAAACTTTTAAAACAAAGATATTTGGTCTATAGAGTTATTGGAACACGCGTCACGCAATTGCCTGAACCGTCCTGTAAAGCGGCGTTTCTCAACCTTTAAGTATTTGCGACCCGAGTTTTCATAACACTTCTAATCGCGTCCCCCCTAACGTTTTTTTGAAACCCTAATAAAATTTATCCTTATATTTTTTCCGGCCGATACACGATACACAAGTTTTATTATACCTACTTAACTTTAATCGACATTTATCTAACTCTATATTTATTTTTCTAGTATCAGAATGTAGTTTAAGTTTTGGTTTCAATATATTTATATATTTCATATTTTCGATTCTTGTTTTCTTTTTTTCACACAGGGGGCGCGCCCCACAGGTTGAGAACCACCGCTAAAGTAAACTACAAGCTGCGGAGCTTTAATTTTGGACAAACGCGGCGACACGCACCTTTCTATCTTTATGTGATACTAGCTGTGCTGTAAAAGGCCCGGGGTCCAAGAAACAGTGACGTGCGGTGAGGTTCATGGCTGGTGTGGCACGGACTCCTTCTGAGTCGGATTTACAAATATATGAACCCAAAAGAGCAGCTTATTCACTATTGGCAGCCTGCACATTGACTACTGGTTATGTTTCATATCTCATCAGCATTCATTACACTCACATAGGTAAGGCGCAAATTGGACTAAGAAACAACGTTACATTTCTAGCGGCGAGAGAGA
Source organism: Polypterus bichir lapradei (assembly GCA_026402145.1). NCBI lineage: Eukaryota > Metazoa > Chordata > Cladistia > Polypteriformes > Polypteridae > Polypterus > Polypterus bichir. Next base: position 27,505,111 of record JANRMT010062850.1, on the reverse strand, counting down.
GCGGAGAGAGCGCATTTGCTCCTCACCCTCAATGTGTTCTAAATTTGCCGTTGCAACTAGTGTGTGTGCTTGGTGTGTGTGTGTGTGTGTGTGCCCTGCGGTGGGCTGGCACCCTGCCCGGGGTTTGTTTCCTGCATTGCGCCCTGTGTTGGCTGGGATTGGCTCCAGCAGACCCCCGTGACCCTGTAGTTAGGCTATAGCGGGTTGGATAATGGATGGATGAATTCCACAATTCATACTCGTTCAATACAAATGAAAGTACAGAGAGGTGTACGAGAAAACCGGATTTCAATTTTGACCTTAATTGAAATATTTAGCTGTTTTTAAAAGCTTTTAATTCTGACGTTTTAATCAATTTTAATACAGACTGTTCAAAAAAAGGATAACAAGAAAAACAAAAGAATATTTTATTTAAGGTCAACATTTAGTTTTTAAATATTGGATTGTCTTTTTTCGTAGTCTGATCCTATTTTTTATAAAATTGAAACCCGTTTAAGGTCTTACCTTTATTTGTAAATAAAGTCCATGCGCCTATCCTTCTCCACGAAAATCTCTGTCATTTTCTTGTAAAAGTCCCTACTTATTTTCCTTTAGTTTTATAAATCTTAATCTTCCATTTTAGCAGTCAGTCGGAACAGAAAATAAAAATAAACGGACCGCTGCAGTGCACTCGACTTTCCGATATCGTAACTTATTGTCGCCGGGCGTCTGCATAGAACAGCGCTTCCCGATTCATTTTACCCTCGCACCCCCCGTGACGGACGAGGCCGATTTCGCACCCCCTTGGTTTGAGAAGAAGTATGAAAAAATATGAGGCTAATGCAGAAACACAGTCATCCGTTTTAACAAGCAGCGTATTGCACTGATACGAAATAGCCTGCCCATTTAATTATTTAGGAATGGATAGATAAATTAAGATTTTTGTACAAATAATGTTTTTCATTTTTCTTCCTCGATGGATTCTGGCACCCCCAATCGGGAAGCGCTGGCATAGAAGAAGAGCAGCAAGGAGCAACTGTTGGGCTCACATGCGCCCCCTTCGGTGCGGCACGTTACTGTCTAACTCACCTCGTGCCTTTTCACTGCGGTTTTATGTCAGCGCGACTAAATATGTCACACACACTCATTAAAGATTTCAAAAAGTCAGGGTGTATAATAAACGTGTCTGCAAACCTTATATTAGCGACATGGACGTGCAAATCGCACTCATCGGCCCCATGTGTGAGGCAGAGTGCAGTCCGAGGTGAGGGGAGGCTCATCGCTGCCGCACCTCACGTTTCTCCCCTCTGTTTGAATGGGAAATGCGCCAGTTCAGTGATTTTGACTATAAAAATGATAAAAGTTATTGAAATCCTACAGAAACAAATTTATAGCACAGACCAGTGGACAAAATGATTTTATGTTATCATTATTCATTTTTTACTTTTCATGATGACAGGTGAGACAGAGGCCTCCCCTGACCGCACATCCCTGCCTATAAATTATTGAAATCGTCAGAAAAATAATTGAAATGCAGAGCCGGAGGTTTTGCTTTGCCGATGTGCTCACCTTGCTTGTCTATCAGCGGCTAAGTAAGTTTCTCTCTTTTCTCTGCGGTTTCACTTTGGTGACAGAGTCGCTTTCTTTGAGCTTCACGCTGTAGCCTTGCACTTCCAGGCCAGACAGACAGACACACACACTTCTGCACGTAGAAGTTTATATATAATTTAGTGCCTTTCAAATCTGTCATATACTGTAGTCCTATTCATTTACTGTCTTCACACCTCTCATTCTGTATATCATATAGCGCCATTCACATCTTTCTATTGTTATATAGTGCCTTTATCTACCGTATAGCGCCTTGCACATCACATAGTGCTCTTCACACCTTTCTCCTTCTATATATCATATAGTCCTATTCATAGCTTTCTGTTTATAAGCTGTGTCATTTACTGTCTTCACATCTTCCATTCTGTATATCATATAGCGCCTTTCACACCCGGCTATCATACAGTTAATGCCATTCACACCTTTCTATTATTATATCATATAGCGCCTTTCACACCTCTATCTACCGCATAGCACCTTGTACATCATACATTGCTAATCACACCTCATTATTTTTATAATGAGTTTCATGTAGTGCCTTACACATCTGTCATAATATGATATAGCGCCTTTCACATCCATCTCTCTCTGTCTTTCTAAATGTATCTGTCATATTCTGTATTCACCCCTTTGCCTCCATATATCATATAGTGCCTTTCAGGTCTATCATGTATTACTAATCACACCTCTCTATGTATATACAGTAGTATATAGTGCCTTTTGTACTTTTCGATGGGTCATATAGCACCTTTCACTTCTATTGTGTGTCATTCGTCTCTCCAGCTGTGTCTGTATTTTTTATCACACCTTTCCAATCTGTCTAACACAGCCCCTTTTGTTATCTTTGTTTCAGTTTCATACCACCATTTTGGACCCCCCCCCCCCCCCCGTGTAGGTGGACAGCCTGACCCCCCCCCAGTGACCCAGTCAGCTGATTGTACCCCCCTAAGTCCTCTGCTCCAGTTGTTTCAATTTTCCAGTGCACTTTTAAATGTCCGTCTGTCTTCCACGCTTGCTTATCTCGCAGTGCGTTGTGTCAGAATTGTCTGCCGCGGACCCCCTGCAGGTAACCCTGACCACCAAATCCCCTCAACACGGCTGTCTGTGCTCAGCATGTGAGAGGAAGACCAGAGTCTATGCAGACAATGCGTTTGAACCCAGAACACTAAATCCATTGTGCTGCCCACCGTGCCACCCCCCACCTGGTAAACTATGAATGTGTTCTTTCAGGGTTGCCAGGCTGCTGTAAGCCCCCGGGTTCAAGGGGTACTGTAAGTGAGCGTTGATTCCATCAGGTCATGTGACCAGCCCAGGGGTGTCTCTCTGCCCTCACCTGAGGGGACTCCCCCCCGCCCCCCCCAGTGTGTCTGATTTTGAATATACAGCACGCCAGGCATTGGCTCCTTTTCTCTTTGATTTATTTTTGTTCAGCACAAAGATTAGCAGCAGAAGATCCATTCAGAGCTCAAGGGAACTGAGAAGATTCTAACAGACGCCTCAGTCGTTACTTCATATAGCGCCTTGTCACCATGGCACTATACAAAATAAAGGCTGTGCACATCCTCAGTGTGAACCCACCCCCTGGACCACTGTTAGCGTCTGTCCATCCAACCCTCTGACCTGCTCCTCCAGGAGTCGGGGTTCGCCCCAGCAGCGCTGGCCTCAGGGCAGGAATGAAACTCAGAGGGGAACTCAGCAGCGACCCCACAGCTTTGTATCCTCGTTGCTTCTTCTCGTCTCTCCACCATTCGCACAATTTCTTTTGTTCCTAAAGCTCAATTTGTCCAGAAAAAACACAAAAAAAGGAATACCACCAGATTGAAGCCCCTCCAGAATGGGGTATTTGTGCAAAATGACAAAATTAACAGTTTCTGGGGTTGGCCTGCAGGGTGCCAGTCCTCCTCCTCGATTTGTCCAGTTTAATAACAACATTAAGTCAGATGTGCTGCCCAATGTGTGACAACACAGCTGTGGCACTTCACCTCCATTCCTGCCATCTTCTTGCTTTGTATGGCAAGATGCCCACCTCCTCTTCCTCCTCCTCCTCCCCCAGTCTTTCAGGCAAAGTGGCCGCATATCCCATCTGGTTAGTGATGACGAGAAAGGCTGCACCCCCTGGCCAACCCAGCACCCTGTCGCCTGGCAGCATTCTAGAGTCCAACCTGCGGTGGTGGCATCCTCGGTATGTTTGTCTGAGCGTCATGTTCCTCGTATGCTGGGGGTCTTTCGTAGCCCAGAGGGAACAAGTATGGCTTCAGTTCAACCTAAAGGACGAGGAGGACACAAATTCATTATTGGTGCTAGCAGGTGGGCACGGGAGCCCCCCAATCAACAGCCTGTGCCACAGTGAGCATCAAAGTCACCTGAGCAGATGTTCTGTTCAGGGTGTGTCATCTGGTGGTGGGGGCTTCCATATACTGCCCCCCATCCCACAGGATAAAAGACCAATGCCCACCTCCCCTCCATATTTTGAGCATCTAACCCAGCACGTTAAATAAACTGATGACCCCCATACAATTGGATTTTGAGCCCCAACCTGGTAAGCGTCAAGTCAGCAATAATGCAGCCCACCCATTTTATGTATTTAACGCAACGTGACGTGTGCACTTGAGGAGGCTGAAGCTGCACACGCGTACTTTAAATAAATCTGGAGGACGCCACCAGGTGGCAGTACAAGAAATCATCATGTTGGGAAAACTCGTCTGTATGGTGAGTTGAGGGGCGAAAGATAACGACGCGCCATCACGATGGGGAGCATGCGCACTTATATTGCCGATTCGAGAAATGGAAGAAGAAAAGCACCACGAATACATCTGTAGGTCAGCAGTTAAGTTTTATTTCATCGCATCGAACCGTTCATCAAACGTCAAAGGCCGCGCACATCGATCCCGTAGATCTGCAGGCCCGGCTGCTGACGTCACACAACAAAACGTCAACACGCGCGCCGCCCTCATTTTTGCAACTCGTGTGGACGTTGAGGAAGAAAATGTATTTTTAAACAGACCCCCCTACTAGAATGGCCCGATTTAGGTAATGAAACACAGGCAGGAGAAAGCGTCCGTCGTTATTCTTTATCTAAATCTCACAAGTGCATTTCTTATTAGCAACACGTTACAAAGAAATAAAAATGTCCGATGCGCTCAATATTTATACAATTCATTGATTAGGTCGCTACTTAAAAAAAAGAAAAGGAATTCATGACATAATCAGAAAACTTTTTAGCGTGATTGGTTACACCCAGTTGTTAACGGGACAGGACAGACGTTGACACCTTAAATGACCACAAGTGGACCCCGTCCGCTAGGCTGACTGATAGGCCTGTTAGCTTTGGGTGTAGGTGGCTTTTTAAATGTATTATTTGTTATTCTTATTTTAGGAGACGTGTCAATTCCCCCACGGGTTTATCCTGTTTTGAATTAATAGGACAAAGATCTAATTTTTTTATGATCCAGCTGAGTTCAAAAACAGGAAACTTAGTACTGAGCGAATATAGAGAAAAATGATTATGCCATAAAATATAACATTTTCTCTTTCAAGTCAAGTCAAGTTGGGGAGCCTGCACTGGTACAGAGTGTTGCCACACCCACTACACGAAGAAACCACTCAGGATCCCGGTTGGCAACCCCCCCCAGGCAGACACGCTGTCCAGTCCCACCCTCCTGAAATGACCCTCCATCTGCCGCAGCCTGGTGTTACATGGGCGACCCCTTGGCCTGGTCCAGCCACTCGGGTCCCCAACAATGAAGATCTTAGGAGCTGGATCACCCTCGGGGAAACGTGCCACATAGCCGTGGTGCCGTAACTGACGCTCCCTCACAATGCAGGTCATGTTCCTCATTCAGGACTCCATGAGCAAAACAAAGTCAAACCAACGGTGCCCAAGGATTTTCCGGAGAGAGACGCAGTACCAAAGGAGTCCAGTCTTCATCTCAGGTCACTGGACAGCGTCCATGTCTCGCTACCATATAGTAAGACAGGAAGCACCAGGACTCTAAAGACTTGGACCCTCGTCCTTTTGCTGATATCAGGAGTGCCACACACCCCTTTCCAGAGACCTTATGACCCCCCATGCTCTCCCAATCCGTCTACTGACTTCATAGGAAGAGTCACCAGAGACATGAATGTCACTGCCAGGATAAGTAAACCTCTCGATGTGGTCGACACTCTCTCCGCAGACAGACACACTGCTGTGCCCACGAGGTCACTGAAGGTCTGGCTCTTGGTTTTTATCAGGACATTGGCAAGCCCAGACACTCAGACCCCTCACTCAGTCTCTCGAGCGCCCCCATCAGAGCCTCCAATGACTCAGTGAAGATCACAGCATCGTCATGCCCAAAAGGTCGTTTTCTCTTTGGGGTTATATAAAAATAATAAGAAATGCATTTATCATAGTCGGTAATAAAAGAAACTACATCAGCTTAAAAGCATAAGCTCAGAAGGACAGGAGACTCCGACACAGTGGACCAGAATTCAAATTGAACCCTTACAGTATCGCTGAGGATGTGCTCAGAGGACGCGTCAAAAGAACGCTGGGAATGCATGGCAGCCATGATGTGTGCGCATTCTGAGTGGGAAGTGTAAAGACGAGCCCCCCGCCCATCTGGCCAGAACTTCCATAAACGTGCAGCGCTTACTTTGATTTGAGCGTTTGATGTTGTGTCTGCTGTACCCACTACACCTCGGGTGCCACCGCAGTTGGACCTTTTTGTTGTTAGCAACAACTCCTGTTGCTACCATGTGACCACCAGAAGGTGCAACGTGTCAGTCGCCAGGTCAGGGGTATAAAGATCAGCATTCTGGACAAGAAGACCTCGTGGGCACAGCAGTGTGTCTGTCTGCAGAGGGAGCGTCGACCTCGTCAAGAGGTTTACTGACCTCGGCAGTGACAGTCATGTGACTCTGGTGACTCTTCAGATGAAGTCAGTAGATGGATTGGGAGAACATGGGAGGTCATGAGGTCGCTGGAAAGGGGAGTGTGGCGCTCCTGATATCTCTGCAGAAGGATGAAGGTCCAAGTCTTTAGAGTCCTGGTGCTCCCTGTTTGCGAGACATGGCCGCTATCCAGTGACCCGAGCTGAAGACTCGACTCCTTCGTGTGTGTCTCTTCAGAGGTCCCGCTGGATTGACTTTGTGTTGCTCACGGGGTCCAGGATGAGGCACGTGACCTTGAATGGGACACCACCTAGGAAAAGCTTGGGTTGCTGCTGGAAGAGGTGTTGGGGTGGCCAGCAGGGGGCAATCACCCAGTGGTCTGAATGTGGACCCCAACACCCCCAGTGCAGTGATGGGCACACTGTGCTGTAAAAGTGCCATTGTCCTTCAGATGAGAAGTAAAAACGAGGTGCTGACTCTTAAGTGGTCTTTAAAGGCCCCCAGGGCATCTTTCTTAAAGACTAGGGTGTTCCCCCAATGTCCTGGCTAAATTGGCCACCACAGCCTGGTCATTGTGGCCCCCCTAATCATCCCCTATCAGTCTCTCTCACCCCTTCACCACCTAATAGCTCATGTGTGGTAGACACACTGGCACTAGAATGGCGGTGGTCTTATCATCCAGGTGGATGCTGCATATTAGTGGTGGTTGAAGTGGCTGCCCACCCACATTCTGAGTAGTGAGAAAGGTGCTGCTATATAAATGTAAAGAGTTATTATTATTATTATTGTTATTATTATTAGCAGGTGTGCAGTCAATTGTGCCAATGACATTAAGAAAATCAGCAGCCTGCCCGTCCACCCGATGACCCAAAGCAATTGAGTGGTAGCTAATGTGTCACACATAAGGTGACAGTAGTTACCCACCGAGCCAGGGGGCCTTCTCTCTTCCTCCCTCTGCAGAACGGAACCGTCCCACCTCTGACATCACTTCCTATAAACACCCTTCCTTCCTAGAACCCATGTGACCAGAAGTTCGGCCATTTTGTGTTCATTTCAGTTCTGGGCCCCTTATCTGAAAAAAATGTTATCCAAAACGTGTTTCATGTTTTTTTCCACTGCTATCTTTTTTCAGTTCTACGGGGTCTCCAGGGTGGTGCCCCCCAATCCTTTGAGGCTGATTTGTCTCCTCTTTACACCGAGTACCATCTTAATTATACTGTCCCATTACAGATGGCGTGATATGACTTAGGGAGGACGGCGAGATTCCTGACCAGTCAGCCAGTCCACGTCACCCAATAGCTTAGCATTTCTTTCACAGAACAAGAGACCATAGGACTTCTGCGTCACGGTCCCTGTAACGGAGGATCCAATTCAGCACTTAACTCCAAGAGGACGGCTCTAGGAAGCCAATCGTCACAATGAAACAAAAAAAAAGCACTGCGCTCCCTGGAAAGTCGCTCCTTACGTCGTCTGCCCCTGGCAATGTCCTCCAAAAGAGCTAACGTGCCATTATGCCATGCGGCACACCCTATTTATAGGCAGGACAAACTAAAACGCCTTTGGCGCTACTAGTGACGCCGAGGACAGCTGCGTGGAGACGTCATTTCAGAGTACGACTCACGACGGAATCCTCCATGAAATGCGCAAGGAGCCGAGATTTTCTATTCACTTCATTGGCCCCCTGAACACCAAAAGCAGACTGGGCAGGACTCACAGACGGGCAAAATGTGCCATAACAGTAAGCCGGTTTTCACGCCAAGTTCATGTTTTATAAATCCTGGCTTTTTGGCGAAAATCACGGCGTACTCGCATTTCAAAGCGTTTTATACGTGAGGTCCCTGATCGTTAGCCCACTCACCATATCATCCTCCTATTATTCACTCGTCCTTAACAAAAGTGCCACCCCGCCACTGACTGGCGCTGCCCATCTTCTTATTTAAAGGCTGAACGAGTCAGTGTGAATGTAAATGTATGTATGTTATAACATCCTAATCTGTTTCTTTTAGACCCCCCCCCCCATTTTGATTTTGAGGTTTGCTCCCTGGACCCTACATATTTAACACCAGAGCTCATCAGGATGACCGTGTTGACATTTCTGCACACTGCGCCCAGAGCAGCTTACTTTTCACTTCCATTCTTTCATTTTACAATAAATGAGACCCTTACCTTTAAAGGTGTGGTTTAAGGTGACACTCACCTCACTGTAGGGGGGTGGGCTGTCCATTTCTTGCACCCTTGAAGGAAGCTGGATGCCTGTCAAGTCCACATAGGGCACCTGGATGATGTATGGCGTCACTTGTTCAGGTGGAGGTACGTTTTCCTTCCGACAGCAGCAGGCTTTGCCAAGGCCGGCACAGCAGGCGAATAGGAAGAGCGCCAGAAATATGGGGAGAATAATCCTGGAAAACACAAAACTGCGTTACCCTCCAAGTGCCCTAGCAGTCTGGGCATTAAACACCTGACCCATGCCATTCTATGAGATCTAAATTTCACTATTTAATCTGCGTGGCATTGACCCTGAAGGTCTCTAGGGCTCAGAATTATATGTAAAAACAGTTAACCTCGAGTGTCTCTTGAGTTAAGCTGTTATGACCCGATGTACAGTATAGCGTTAAGTACAAAATACTTGTGGAACAGCAAGCTATTGCCATCTAGTGCACGTGTCAAACTCCAGGCCTGGAGGGCCGCAGTGGCTGCAGGTTTTCATTCTAACCCTTTTCCTAATCAGTGTCCACTTTTCACTGCTAATTAACTTCCTTTCCCTCTATTTTAATAGCCCTGTTTTTAAGGATTAAATCTTCTGAGTTGATTCTTTTCTTCATTAAATGACAGCCAAACAGAAATGAGACCTGAAACGAGCCAACAGATGACCAGCTAAATTGGGGCTTCAAACTCCAACCAGTTCCTTAATGAGAAGCTGATTCTTGCTGTTAATTAAACCCGTTATTCAGTTCCATGGCTTTTTGCTGCTCTCTTTTTGCCACAGCAGACATTTCCAAAACTGTTGATATCCTGTTTTTTTCTAAGAACTCCTAAAATGTTTTGGTAACCTGAGGGATCAGTCTTACTGAGTCCTTCATCTTTATTTTCAGATTTTGTTTGATGGGTACAGGTCAGCTGGTCATGTCCTGCTTGTTTTATGCCTCATTACTGTCCAGCTGCTAATTAAGGAAAAAACAACTAAGGGGCCTGAGTGAAGCTAATTAAAGCTAAGGCTAAAGAAGTTAATTAGCATCAAAAACTGGTCACTAATTAAGAAGATGGTTAGAATGAAAACCTGCAGCCACTGCGGCCCTCCAGGACTGGAGTTCGACACCCCTGATAGTGGATAAAATAATATCATACTGCAAAAAAATAATGAATAATTCTAGGTGTTTTGCCTCTCTGTGGTAACTCATCAATATTCATGAGTTGGGTGGAGCCATCAACCAAAACAACCAGTTTTAGAACAAACTGAAACTGAGCCATTAGATAGATAGATAGATTCAACTATCTATCTATCTATCTATCTATCTATCTATCTATCTATCTATCTATCTATCTATCTATCT
>JANRMT010062850.1:27435221-27452896 GCA_026402145.1 Polypterus bichir lapradei | reverse complement strand
GATAGATAGATAGATAGATAGATAGATAGATAGATAGATAGATAGATGTGAAAGGCTCTATATGATAGATAGATAGATAGATAGATAGATAGATAGATAGATAGATAGATAGATAGATAGATAGATAGATAGATGTGAAAGGCTCTATATGATAGATATGAAATTCAATATATGCAAAAGGCACTATGTAAAATACAGAGATAAATATGTTAAGTTAGATGGATGGTTAAAAGGCAATAAATAATAGATAGAGAGCTGGAAAGATGAAAGGCGTCATGTAATAGGTGTGAAAGGCTCTACGTGAAAAATAGATATGAGATTCACTATATGGGATACAATAGGTATGAAAGTCACTATATGAAAGACAGAGAGACAGACGTGAAAAGCGCCATATAAAGCCAATCAAAACACAGCACTCGTTAGACTCCGCCCTCTCAAATCTGACGGGTGAAAATGAGTTTTAGTTTCAAGGCGTATTTTGGGATGCGTGCGCAGTCACTGAAATGTTTAAATACCCGCATAAAGAATTAAGCAACATAACTGTATTTCATGACACATTTCATTATTTACGCTCACATATTGCGTCTTTATTTATTTAGAAAGATTTCCCCAAACTCTTGAATCAAAGAATTGTAATGATGATGATGATGATTTTTAAGGCTCATTGCGCCCCTCGCTTTTCCCCGCTGAGCGCCGCCCGCCCCCGTCGCCCCTTCCCACACAAAGCGCTCGGCTTTCCCCCGCAGCGACTATCAGAATGCGTGACGTGCGGACTCCCCGGCTGACCCCGCGCCTATTCACGCCGTAGCTGCGCGCTGCTCCTCCACAAAGGCTCTTGGATGCCATCCCAGCTCTGAAAGCCCTTGGCCAGTTTAATACCCCGGTCACAGTGCCCAGAGCTCGCAGCGCAGTAGGGGGTTGGGGAGTAAACTCCCTGCATACATCGGTAAGACAAAACGCGGATTTACTGCTGGAAAGACACTTTGTGGCCTCTGGTCATCTGGGAAAAACGTTAAGACAGGACGAAGCCCCCTCAGCTGAGGTCTCAGACTGTTTCGAGCTCGTTGTCACCCGCTGTGTCCGTATTGCGCTCCAGTGGGCAAAAGTGTTTATCTCTAATGGGCACATTAATGAGGCCCCTCTTGTTTTCAATGTGTTACAAAGCTCAAAGTACCCCCTTACCCCCACCCCGGCACGAAATTCCACCGCTCGCACGACGACCTGATTAACGGGACCCCCACAACGAGGGTCTCGTTCTGCTCAGCTGTTCAAGTCGCCTGTGTGTCGGATGTGCAAGACAAAACGATTTGCTGCATGGGCAGGAATTAAGAGGAAGGCCAGCATGCCGTCTGCAGTGAAATGTCCTCTTCCGAAACGGAACATTGACACCGGGGATAGAGTGAGGTGAGGCTCGGGAGAAAGGAGGGCATCAGTGACTGCTGGCCACTGACCTGGGAGAGCAGATTGACGGATGACTCGATGTGCCGCATGTCGGCCGCCTGGGCGTCCAGCAGGGTCAGCACCTTACTGGCCAGGGTGCTGATCTGATAGGCCACGCTGGCCAGAGACTGAGTTGTGAAGGCCTTTGTCTCCTCCAGGGCCGCCTTCTTGTCATCGGACTGCAAGGAAGAGGAAAACAAGGAGAAAGTCAATCAATTAATCAATAAAGCAATGGTAAAAAAAACACTAACACATCACAACTTCACTTCCCTGCATGCTTTTAAGAAACAAAAGGGAGTTGTAGCATTAGGGGAAACATGTTACTGAATAAACTCGCTGAGTTAAATAGGTGGATGAAAGGCGCTATACAGTCATATGAAAAAGTTTGGGAACCCCTCTCAGCCTGCATAATAATTGACTCTCGTTTCAACAAAAAAGATACCAGTGGTATGTCTTTCATTTCCTAGGAACATCGGAGTACTGCGGTGTTTTCCGAACAAAGATTTTTAGTGAAGCAGTATTTAGTTGTATGAAATTAAATCAAATGTGAAAAACTGGCTGTGCACAAATGTGGGTCCCCTTGTCATTGTGCTGATTTGAATTCCTGTCACTGCTCAATACTGATTACGTGATTGGATGAGCTCGTTAAACCTTGAACTTCATAGACAGGAGTGTCCAATCATGAGTGGTAAAAGGTATTTAAGGTGGTCAATCGCAAGTTGTGCTTCCTTCCCTTTGACTCTCCTCTGAAGAGTGACAGACAGCATGGGATCCTCAAAGCAACTCTCCAAAGATCTGAAAACAAAGATTGTTGAGTCTCCTGGTTTAGGGGAAGGCGACAAAAAGCCATCTCAGAGGTTTAAACTGTCAGTTTCAACTGTAAGGACTGGAGTCAGGAAATGGAAGGCCACAGGCACAGTTGCTGTTAAACCAACCCAGTAGGTCTGGCAGGCCAAGAAAAATACAGGAGTGGCATATGAACAGGATTGTGAGAATGGTTACAGACAACCCACAGATCACCTCCAGAGACCTGCAAGAACATCTCGCTGCAGATGGTGTATCTGTACATCGTTCTACAATTCAGCGCATCTGTATGGCAGGGTGATGAGAAAGAAGCCCTTTCTGCACTCACGTCACAAACAGAGTCGCTTGTTGTATGCCAATGCTCATTTAGACAAGCCAGATTCATTTTGGAACAAAGTGCTTTGGACTGATGAGACCCAAATGGAGTTATTTGGTCATAAAAAAGCACTTTGCATGGCAGAAGAAAAACACCGCATTCCAAGAAAAACACCTGCTACCTCCTGTCAAATTTGGTGGAGGTTTCATCATGCTGTGGGGCTGTGTGGCTCGTTCAGGGACTGGGGCCCTTGTTAAAGTCGAGGGTCGGATGAATTTAACCCAATATCAACAAATTCTTCAGGATAATGTTCAAGCATCAGTCACAAAGTTGAAGTTACGCAGGGGTTGGATATTCCAACAAGACAATGACCCAAAACACAGTTTGAAATCTACAAAGGCATTCATGCAGAGGGAGGAGTACAATGTTCTGGAATGGCCGTCACAGTCCCCTGACTTGAATATCATCGAAAATCTATGGGATGATTTGAAGCAGGCTGTCCATCAAATTGAACTGAACTGGAGAGATTTTGTGTGAAGAATGGTCAGAAATACAGTACAGGCCAAAAGTTTGGACACACCTCCTCATTCAATGTGTTTTCTTTATTTTCATGACTGAAGGCATCAAAACTATGAATGAACACATGTGGAGTTATGTACTTAACAAAAAAAGGTGAAATAACTGAAAACATGTTTTATATTCTAGTTTCTTCAAAATAGCCACCCTTTGCTCTGATTACTGCTTTGCACACTCTTGGCATTCTCTCGATGAGCTTCAACAGGTAGTCACCTGAAATGGTTTTCACTTCACAGGTGTGCCTTATCAGGGTTATTTAGTGGAATTTCTTGCTTTATCAATGGGGTTGGGAGCAGCAGTTGTGTTGTGCAGAAGTCAGGTTAGTTGGACGATCATTTATTTTTCAACAGGACAATGACCCCAAACACACCTCCAGGCTGTGTAAGGGCTATTTGACCAAGAAGGAGAGTGATGGAGTGCTGTAAATGGTCATGAAAATAAAGAAAACACATTGAATGAGGAGGTGTGTCCAAACTTCTGGCCTGTACTGTACGTCCATCCAGAATCCAGACACTCATCAGAGGCTATAGGAGGCGTCGAGAGGCTGTTAGATTAGCAAAAGGAGGCTCAACTAAGTATTGATGTCATGTCTCTGTTGGGGTGCCCACATTTATGCACCTGTCTAATTTTGTTATGATGCATATTGCATATTTTCTGTTAATCCAATAAACTTAATGTCACTGCTGAAATCCTACTGTTTCCATAAGGCATGTCGTATATTAAAAGGAAGTTGCTACTTTGAAAGCTCAGCCAATGAGAAACAAAAATACAAAGAATTAAGAGGGGTTCAAACTTTTTCATATGACTGTATAACTTATCAGTGAAAGACACTATTATTATAATAGATATTATAACATACATATTATAATAGGCATTGTATAATTGATAGATGGATGGATGAAAGGCACTATATAACTTATCAATAAGATACTATTTTAAACTATTATGCTAATAAATAAATAGATAAAAAGGCACTTTATATTATATGGATGGATAAACACCACAGTATAATAAGCAGATGGATTAAAGTCACTTTAAGATAGATATATAGTGACTTTCATCCATCCATCTATTATACAATGCCATCCATCTGTCTATGTATTATAATGATAATGTCGTTCATTGATAAGTTATACAGTGCCTTTCCTCTCTATTATATCTCTATTCTATAATGCCTTTCTTCTGTATATCCATTATATAGTGCCTGTCATCTATCTAATGGATAGGCAGATGGAAGGCATTATAACACATCACTGTTGTTATTTGCCAATTTCCTAAACCAGGCCTAAAAAAAAAAAAGAGAAAAGGCATTTGCCCTCATTATTTTTTTTTTTCAAGGCCAGCATCAGCGGCACCACAGATCTGCCAGCGCTGCTGAAATGGCATTTGTTCTGCGGGCAAAGCTACAAGGAGGCCCAGCGAGACGAGTCTCCTCTGCGGCTTCTGCTTTCACAATTAGTCATTTCTCCCCCTCCTCCTCCTCCTCCTTGTCTTCTTCTTCTGCTCTTTTCTTTGCACGTTTGGTCTGACCCCAAACCTCAAACCAAACCTGCAGCTTGTTTTAGCATCAGCTCTTTGCAAACCCACGTTTGAACAGCAGGGGTGGACGGGTACTTAATTACATAACTGACCCAAAAACTGAAAACGACTCTTTAGTGGCCTAAAGAAGGTCACGCAGAAGAAGAAGAGAATCGCAAAGAAAATGGCAGGCAAGAGGCACGGACAGGCCTGAAAAAGTGAGACGTGAGCGTCAGTGGGCTTAGAGCCCCAGGAGCCAAGTGACCCAAACTATTCTCTAACATTTCAGTAATTATTGACTGCCCTGATGCTGATCGTTCTGATCATAAAATATGTCAATATGATAGCAATTGATGAGAAGAATTCATACTGTATTTGAGGTTTCCTCTAGAGCAGGGGTCGTCAATTCTGGTCCTGGAGGACCACCGTGGCTGCAGGTTTTCATTCTAATCCTTTTCTTAATGAGTGACCTGCTTTTACTGCTAATTAATTTCTTCTGAATTCATTTTAACTCTTTCAGGGGTGATGTTGACTTTTGTCGAAATTCAGGGGTAGAGGACGGTAATCGGCTGTAAACTGCGACAAAACTCACCCTTACATTTTAGTTTGACTCTCTTTGCTTGAAGGAAGGTTACGTAGCTTTGCTGATTTGGTGCTCAACACGTTTGTGTAGCTGATGCACCTACAGCAGCATTCGCCTATGAGGACCACCACTTATAATGACAAGAGGTACAAATCATATTGCGTCACACTGCAGCTGCCACCATCGCCCACCTGCTCTGCGAAAACAGAGAGGTGGCCAGCCTGCCGTGCATTCCTGCTGACCATCGAGATGCAGAACAGGCGCCAACAGCAGCCACAGCACAAAGCAACAAGGCGTTTTATGTTGATTAATGTGTGAAACCAGTGCATTGTGGGCTTTTCAGAAAACTGAGTTTTTTGGAAAAAATATTCCGCCCTCAAAGAGTTAATTGACTTGCTCTTGAAGACTCAGACCCCTTAATTGTTTCTTTTTCCGTAATTAGCAGCCAAACAATAATGAGATATAAAATGAGCCAAAACAACTGGTGTCCATCATGCAATATCTGAAAATAAAGAAAGATGAAGGTCTCAGGAATGTCAATCTGCTCAGGTCCACAAAACACGTTTCATGTTTCTTCCATGTTAAAAATCTTAGGAAATTAAGGCACTTTCTAAATAAGCAGGATTCTGAGAAATTAAGTCATGCATTAATTTCTAGTAGGATTGACTACTGCAATGCGGTGTTCACTGGATGTTCAAACTGTTCTTTATACAGCCTTCAGTTAATCCAAAATGCTGCTGCAAGAATTATTACAAGAACAAGAAAATACGAACACATAACTCCAGTTCTTAAATCCTTACACTGGCTCCTGGTTAAGTTTAGGGCAGATTTCAAAATCCTCCTTTTAACATATAAAGCATTAAATGGCCGAGGTCCGGCTTACTTGTCTGAACTTATCGTGACTTACAAACCAGAGCGCACATTAAGATCTCAAGATGCCGGTCTGCTTATGATTCCAAGAATTAGTAAAATAACAGTGGGAGGTCGAGCTTTTAGTTGCAGGGCCCCTAAACTGTGGACTGATCTGCCTGCTACTATAAGAGATGCCCCTTCGGTCTCAGCTTTTAAATCCCGGCTGAAAACTCACGACTTCAGTTTAGCACACCCTGACTAGAGCTGTTGATCAACTGTACAGACTGCATCTCTGTTGTTAGTCATTAGCACTAAAACTTAAGTAACATGACAATTAGAATTTGTTACTAACCCTCACCTATTCTGTTTCTCTTCTCTGTACACAAATGTGGCACTTGGTGCCATGGCCCACCTGTCAGGTTGTTGTGCCTGCCTAAGGTAAAGTCATCCCTGATGGAGGATCACAGGAATCATGGGAAAGAGGGGTCCTTTCATCAGATTGGCTGGCCCAGCACTGTTTAAGCCGTGGAATGGCCAAATGAGGGAGGCAGCTTGATGGATGAGGTCTCCGGGACTCTAAACAAATCCAAATCATATTATGGGATATCATCTACTGTTAAATTCTGCTACGTACTTCTAAAAGTTTTATTTTTTATACTGTATTGAGGATTTGTTCTGCTCTGTGTATTGTATTGTATTGACCCCCTTTTTCTTTTTGACACCCACTGCACACCCAACCTGCCTGGAAAGGGGTTTCTCTTTGAACTGCCTTTCCTGAGGTTTCTTCCATTTTTTCCCTACTGGGGTTTTTTTGGGAGTTTTTCCTCGTCTTCCTAGAGAGTCAAGGCTGGGGGGCTGTCAAGAGGCAGGTCCTGTTAAAGCCCATTGCAGCACTTCTTGTGTGATTTTGGGCTCTACAAAAAATAAATTATATTGTATTGTATTGTACTTGATCAGCGCTCTTAGAAAAGAGAAAATCCACAACGTCGGACACGTCTGCTATTGCACCATGAGAGCAGCAACAAGCCACGGAATTAAAGAACGAATTTAATTAACAAGAATCAGCATCTCATTAAGAAGCTGGTTGGAGTGAAATTGGTTGGAGTTTGAGGCCCTGACTTGGTTGGTCTTCTGTTGGCTCCCTCACTTCACGTTTCATTTCTGTTTGGGTGCCATTTAAGGAAAGAAAAGAAGCAATTCAGAGGAACGATGGAGAAATTCAGGGGAACAAAATCTTTAAGAAGCAATTCAATTAAAACAAATAAGTTAAGTTAATTAGCTGCTGTGATGGACAGCCGGGACCCAAACCCGGCCGGGACGCCCCTTTGGCACTGAACCCAGGGGAACAGCCGTGGGCTGCACACTACGTCCCCCGGAACGCCTGGTGGCAGCCCCTCTGGGTTGCATTGGGGCCACAATCCTGGAACACCGGAGCTCAGTGCCAAAGAGGCGTCCTGGCCGTCCATCACACAGCACAAACAGGTCACTCAGTAAAAGAAGGATTAGAATGAAAACCTGCAGCCACAGTGTTGGTGACCCCTGCACATCGTCATCTCATAACAGGCTTACGTTTTGAGTTTGGTATTTTTCTGCCCAGCCATTTTAGCTCAAGGGACTGTGACTCACAGACAGATGCACACTCATCATCAAGACATCGATATTTTCGGCATCAGGGGACCCTAAAATGTCGAAATACGTCAAAAACCGGAGATCGTAATTTTTACAGAATCTAAAGCTTTCTCTCCTCCACCATAGATGATAGGTTATGGGTTGGAAAGCAAAAAATAAAAAAAAGCAAGTGAACAAACAGGGAGTACCAACAGGGACCCCCAGCTAATCAGCAGCTGAGGGTGGCACAGCACTTAGCATTGTCACGTCACAGCAGGAGGTGCTTGGATTGAATCCTGCTGGGTCTCCTAAGTGCGATGGGCTCAATACGTTCTCCTCACGATCACCCCGGTTTTTCTTGACAGTTGTGTACTGTGAAACAGACATGAAGGGGCTCAATGTGGGGGTCCAGTGTGAGCGGCCGGCCTGTAAGATGGACAAAGTTGATTGCTGATCAGTTTGGTGAAATTGTGGAAACATTTGTGAACTCCGCAAAAAGCACTAAAGTCTGAGCTGATGTTGAGGGCATCATAGTGGTGCAGTGGTCTTTTAGGTGTCCCTGAGGGTAAGGGAAGTAACTGCCAACTATGCTGGACTAATTATGGTGGCCAAAACTGTGAGCCACTGTGCCACCGGGCCACCCTGAGATATAATTCATAGAATTAAACCTCAGAACAACAAAATGTCTTGCAGACAGTGGCAGCAGGAGCAGGAAGCCTGAATTCACTGATGTTTGGCCCCCACAGAGTCTTCTAAAATAACAATTTGTGACCTCCTCTTTACCACTAAGCCCCAAACCCCAGACAATTACACCAAGACAGTCCCGGGTACAATTAAATGTTTTTATTATTCTTCTCAATGCCTTTTTTTTCCAGCATTCAAAGCCCATCTCACAATCACCAATGAGGTCTCCTTATGCTCCTCCAGCTGAGTTTCGCCCTCTGCCTCCCAAATCTGAATCGCCCCTTGAAGTGAGGCGGCTTCCTTTTATGACAGACCCCCCAGAGAGCCTCTGCCTCGCATAACAGAAGCCTTCCAAACCAGCACCCCCGGACCCTGACTGGGTCACCCTTCAAAACTACAAGTCCCGGGGGAACCTTGCAGGTGTCCAGGAATGGGGCAAAAACCAGAGGAGCACGGCCCCCCTCTCATACTGGACTGTTCAGAATCCCCCAATCCGTCCATTATTCTTTCATCCCAACTGGGATGGGGATCAATAACTATCATGAGTGTACAAAATCCAGGGGTGTATGTAAAATAGACAAGAATTCTGGGAAAATAAGTATAAAGTTGTTAAAAGAGTGTCATTGTTCAGTACAATGTGTGTGGTTAAGCTTAGATAAAATAACCAGAGTGTACTGTAGATGCTTGTAAGAATATGTGAAATGGAGGCTTGGGACTTTAAGATGACCCTGTTTCAAAAGTCACTGGGGGTCTGCTGGAGCCTCTCCCAGCTGCCATAAGGTGCAAGGCAGGAGCAAACCCTGTACAGGGTGCCATTCCACCCAGGTCCGGTGCCACCATTAAGGCAAAGTAGGCATTTGCCTAGGGCGCAGATCATCAGAGGGGGTTGTTCAGGGGGATAAAGTCCAGTCCAGCCCAGCCCAGTCCAGCCCAGTCCAGCCGCACAGATTAGCTACCAAACATTCGGTTGGCGCACTAATAAGCTTGGCGAGGGGGCACAAAATAATCAAGCACTGGCACTGAGTCCATCACAGGGTGTTTCAAAAGTAACTTAGAAGTTAAAGTGCCTTTCATGGACACCTTTGACACCACAAAACAGAAGGAGTTCCTTACAAACGAAGCTGCATCTTTGGACTTTCTAATATGTGGGCAAAACAGAAACCTTTTAGTGTCTAGTAGGTGACCCAGAAGATCAAGGAAACCTGAACTGAGCCTGTGTGATTGTGTGCGGTGAGAGTCCTTGGAAAATTAGGAACCCACTGGGATTTCACAAATCTGTTATCGTCCATCAGTCCATC
The DNA here is from genome assembly GCA_026402145.1 of Polypterus bichir lapradei. Lineage (NCBI taxonomy): Eukaryota > Metazoa > Chordata > Cladistia > Polypteriformes > Polypteridae > Polypterus > Polypterus bichir. The sequence goes on along the minus strand of JANRMT010062850.1, from coordinate 27,443,217 downwards.
CATTTTCTTAACCTGCTTATCCAGGGCACGGTGATGGGGCAGCTGGAGCCTCTCCCAGTGATCTTCAGACTCAAGTAAGGGTGACTTATGGAGCCCGTTAAATAAATGAGAGGTTCTTTCTGGTACCTTCATGTGGATTAGTCTTTTACGAGCCAAAAATGGCTTCCCTGTGGCACTGCTCTGAAGAAACACTCTGGCACCTTCACTTTTAAATGTGGACCTCGAAAGCAAATGAAGGCTCTGCCACTCGCTATGCCAACTTTCATGATGGGTTTCCTGCCAACACCAACACACCACATCTACAACTGTTCAGAAGTTAGGACCGGCCACAGTGACAGTGTGGCATAATCGTGAGCCACCAGCTCAAGTGGCAAAATCCTGCTTCTCTGGCACTTTATGGTTCTTTACTGGTTCCTCGTAGCTCCATTGCTTGACTGAGCGCCATTTCATTATGGGACGAGATGTTTGCATATGAAGTTGGTTCTTTTTGCTTTGAATTTTCTAATATGTGGAGAGAAAAACTGAAATCTTTAATGTAGGGTGGGCTGCAGGACACAAACAGATGAAGCAAACCTGAACTCAGCCTGTGGTTTTATATGCAGCGAGGGTCCTTTTCAGATCAGAAGCCATTATCATCTAGTCACGGTTACTTACGGGGTGTGACACTGATATAAATAAATGACATCTCCATCTGGACCATTCATGTGGAAGTCAGAAGTGATTCCTCTGTGGCATCAAGAGGTCATTGAAGGCCTGGATGTTGGTTTTTAGGGGAGCTGATAGGAACGTTTTGATTTACTTCTTCCAAGGGTCACTTATTACATTTTTGTTAATTAAACAGTTTTGTAACAATGAGTTGAATTTAAAAATAAAAACAATAACAGAATGCAACTCCATGCGTTAGTAGATGACATTAAATCTGCGCTTTATCAATGGACTTAAAAATGGAGCTCAAAGAGGCCTGGGGCGGCTCAAACACACACACTGCCAAAAAATCCAGCAACAATCTAATGAATTAACTGTTTATCTTCCCAGTAAAAAAACTATAATGCAATAAACACTTAGAATTATAATATTGACGGCATGGTGGCGCAGTGGGTAGCACTGCTGCCTCGCAGTAAGGAGACCCGGGTTTGCTTCCCGGGTCCTCCCTGCGTGGAGTTTGCATGTTCTCCCCGTGTCTGCGTGGGTTTCCTCCCACAGTCCAAAGACATGCAGGTTAGGTACATTGGTGATCCTAAATTGTGTGTGTGCCCTGCAGTGGACTGGCACCCTGCCCGGGGTTTGTTTCCTGCGCCTTGCACCCAGTGTAGTTAGGATATAGCAGGTTGGATAATGGACAGATGGAATTATGATATTAAATAGATCAATACATGCACATTTACATTTAAATAATTAATTGTTTGAGTGGGCCAGACTGTTTTATTCATACAGTTACGTCCCGTACATATTTGGACGGTGATGCAATTTTCATCAAGTGATGTGACAATGACGTCGACCGATGTGTGTTAGTGGCGGAGGGTCTGTGACTTACTGTCGTTCAGTTTTCTTAAACATCAAGTTTTCTTAAACAAAATGACCAATACTAGAATATAACCTCAGTATCAAAATTACTATAAAAGGAGAAAAGGAACTGCAATAAGTTCCCCATCTAGCTATAAATAAGAGTTAAAACACAGTAATTCATTTAAATGATATAAATAAGTGAGAACTTAAAAGGAAGCGATTTATTGTATGACAGGAATACGAGTGATACACGGAGAGCAAGAAGATCAGGGGCGAGTGTTTGTGTAAATCTGAGACTGAAAGACCAGTGGCTGAGTGCCAGAGATCAGGGGCTTAAGCACTGGGTGACCCCCTCGCGGCACAACAGACCCCACTACCAATATGAACAACAGCAAATGGCGCCTCAAAAGTGGTCAAGAAACACAACTCTAGAAGTTCAAAAACGGCTCATAAAAAGGCTCATAACAACAAGCCTTGTACCCCGTACTCATGGAGCACACCCCACAGGATGCTTTGAGGGACAGAGTCGAATGCCTTCTCCAAATCCACAAAACACATGTGGACTGGTTAGGCAAACTCCCAAACCACCAACGGCCCCCCCCCCAGGATCCTGGCCAGGGTGTAGAGCTGGTCCAATGTTCCACGGCCGGGACGGAATCTGCATTGATCCTCTTGAATCCAGGATTCAATCATCGACCGAACACTCTTCTCCAGCACCCCTGAATAGACCTTACCGGGGAGGCTGAGGAGTGTGATCCCCCTATAGTTGGAGCACATCCTCCAGTCACCCTTCTTAAAAAGGGGGACCACCAGCCCGGTTTGCCAATCCAGAGGCACTGCCCCCAATGTACATGTGATGTTGCAGAGACGTGTCAACCAGGACAGCCCCACAACATCCAGAGCATTGAGGGACCCAGGGTGAACCTCATCCACCCCAGGAGCCCCACCACCTCGGAGGTTTTTAACTACCTCGGCGACCTCGGCTCCTGTCATGGGCGGGCCCCCCACCGGAGTCCTCCAGCTCTGCTTCCTCTAAGGGAGACATGCTGGTGGGATTGAGAAGATCCTCAAAGTATTCCTTCCAGTCAGCAGGGCCCCATCCTCACTGTACATAGTGTTGGTGGAGCACCGCTTTCCCCTCCTGAGGCGCCTGACGGTTTGCCAGAACCTTCTCAGTGCCGACCAAAAGTCATTTCCCATGGCTTCCCCAAACCCCTCCCATGCCCGAGTTTTTGCCTTTGCAACAGCTGATGCCGCCACACGCTTGGCCCGCCGGTACCCCTCAGCTGCCTCTGAAGTCCCACTGGTCAACCAGACCCGATAGGATTCTTTTTTCAGGTTGACGGCCTCTTGAACCTTAGGTGTCCACCAATGGGTTCATGGATTTCCACCACGAGAGGCACCGACAACCTTGCGGCCACAGCTCCGTTCTGCTGCTTCGACAATGGAGGCTCGGAACATGGCCCATTCAGACTCAATGTCCTTCGCCTCCCTCGGACGCTAAAGTAGTTGCAGCCTTTCGTGATTCAGTGCTGTTTGCCTGGGTGTCTGCTCTGCTCATTTTTAACTGTCGTCATTAAGATACTAACTGTGTAAGCCTGTGCTGTAAAAAAGTCCGGGGTCCTCGTAACTATTGAAAAAAAAATTGAAATGCAGAGATGTCAGGTAATTGAAAGGAACTACTCGGGGCGTCTCTCTCATAGGAGGTTTTGTTTTGCTGACGTGCTCGCCTCGCTTGTGTTTTTAGCGGCTGAGTGAGTTTTCCGGTTTCCTTGGAGGCGGAGCCCTTACCCCGACTCCACCCCTCACTTCCGGGTCAGACAGACAGGCACACACAGTTCCACACGTAGTCGTTTATATAAAAGGCAATGAAGGGAGCAAACTGCACAGAGGAAGGACAAAATCTAACGAAAAGAGAGTTAAGCATTTAAATCCATTGCAAAAACAGAAATATTTCTAAATTTCTTATAAATGTAAAAATCCTGCTACTGTGCTTTTCTGAATGTAGAATACAAAAATATATACCAGCTAATTGATTGAGCTCAGTCGATTATGAATCTGGTTGGAACAAAAGCCTGCAGCCACAGTGGACCCCCAGGACCGACTTTGAGACCCCCTGCTTTAGACGCTGAGAATGTTGTCTCAACAGAGACCCCTAAATCTTTTTCAGAGGTCACTTCCTGTAGCTCGGTATCCCCCACCTTGTATTTATAACTGATGTTCCTGCTGCCTACATGTAGCACTTTGCACTTTCCTACATTGAACTCCATTTTCCAAGAGTCTGTCCAGTTCTGAGGCTCATCCAGGTCTTTCTGAATTGTCTCCAGCATCAGCCATTTCTCCAATTCTCCGTAAACTTCACAAGTTACGAATTAAACTGAAATCCATGTCATTAACATTAGTCAGAGCAAGTGACATGTCTGAGGGACACTACTGATGACATTTTAACACATGGAGCAGTCACCTCTTCTCTGTACTCCAATGGCAGACATCCCTGTGATGATATCATTATAAACCAAAGCCTGTTGGCACAGTGGCCAGTCGTTACTTCACATACCAATGGAGAGCTCGGTGGACTTCTCCTTGAACCCAACTCATCCACATATTAATGTCTCAACTCCCTTACACCTGGGCACTCTTTGCTTTTCTGATAAATTTAGTGTGTAGAAGGAAAACGGGCATCCCAGCCGGGAAGGAGGATGGGAAGCCAGACAGACAAGATGAAAGAAACAACTTTGTGCCCAGCTATGAATAAAATAATACTTGAAGAACCAGCGGAATCTGAAAGTGGGGAGCAGTTCCATTCCTGATACGGCAGGTGGCAGTGGTCCTCTTGTGGCAACCCAGTTGGGATACCCGCAGGGGTGCTTGGGAGTTGAAGTCCAGAAGTGCAACCATGTTAGGGTCCCTGGGTGCCGATAGAGGGCGCTGTCAGGGAAAGACCTCCCTACTTTCTATATGACAAGGACGTGCTTTCAGGAAGACATGGCGTGGCACATTCCCGGGTCCAGCTTGAAAAGTAGCCCTACCGCCTCAGATCAGGGAGTCAGAGTCAGAAGACAACACTTAATTGGAGAAACTGGTTGATTTATTGGCACTGTGATTGATCTTAGGAAGAGTGATTATGTGTGAAGGTGCTGTGCGTTAATAAATATCTAAAAGTGTGCTGGGCATTACTGTGGCTGAGGTTTTGGGCCTAGTGGCTCACCCTGGTCGTTACAAGTAGCTGGACTTGAAGTTGAACCTCTGGGCAGCATGACAGTACTTACACAATGATGCACCCCTTATCTTATATGGCGCCTTTCTACTGTGAACCTCCATGGCAGGTGTGGAGCTGGCAGGTGAAGTGACTCCCTTGGCGGTGGGGACCAGGCTGACCTCCTAGCAGTTAGCAGTCCGATGTCAAAGCCACCACTGACAGCAACAGATGCATGGAGTGTGATGAAATATATAAAATAACGTCAGCGTGACCCCAAATATGCCCTAAGCGTCTTGATTTATTTTATTTTTCCTGCTTAGCCCTGGTGGGACTGTCCCACCGTATCAGCAGTTTCATGAGAGCTGCAAGTCATCTGCCAGCCTCTTCTTCAGTGTGTGTGAAAAGCGAAACAGGAAGTACAGAAACCTCTGACGCCAGGCGTCCGCTGCACTACACAGTGGCTTTTCAAAGTTCTCAGGCTCAATATTTTATCTTCGTTCTCAGTCTCTGTTCCTCTGCACGGCTCTAAATTCGGTGCGTCTAAGTTAAAAAAAAAATGCTGCTGTTTTGCTTGTGACCACCAAAATGAGAGCAGCGCGAATGAAGACGCGGGCAGATCTGAAGCAGAGAGAAACCCGGACGTCGGCGAAGATGACTGGAGCGTCGGTGCCACCTGCCACGGACATTCATAACGTTCACGGTGCAAATGTAAGAGTGCTGTGGGACAACTACTTGGGTCAAAGACCCCCCAGTTTCCACAGGATGGCGAAGCAGCAAGCGTTGCCATTCTCAATCCAACCGAGCTTCATGCCTGCCATTAATCAGACGTGGTGGTCTTTGGCAGTATTAACAGCTGATTTCTTTCTTTCTTTCTTTCTTTCTTTCTTTCTTTCTTTCTTTCTTTCTTTCTTTCCATCATTTATCTGTTTATAAGCTGTTGATGGTTTGGTCTGACCCCGCGCCCAGTGCTACCAGGATAGGCTCCTACAATCTTCAACTGGAATAACTGGAGCTGCGACAGGCAGTCCTGACAGCAAACACTGTGCTGTATTTACGCTTACATAACTGGGTGTACACACCAATCAGCCACAACCTTCAAACCACTGACAGGTGGCAGAAAGGACATTGATGGCTCCTGTCCAGTGGTGGCATAGGGTAGGCGGCAAGTGAACAGTGCGTTGGAAGGAGGAAAAGTGGGCAGGCGTAAAGATCTCTGAGCCACTTTGATTTGGGCCAAACTGCGATGGCTACAAGACTCTGTCAAAGGGTCTCCAAAACAGCAGGTCTAGTGCAGTGGTTTGTACCAACCAAAAAGTGGTCCAAGAAAGGACAGGGTCATGGGGACTCAATGAGTGTGGGGTTGTGAAGGTTAGCCTGTCCGGTCCGATCCCACAAACGTAGCACAAATTGCTGGAGAAACTTAATGCTGGCCATGAGAGAAAGGTACCCACCAACGAAAGCACCTACAATGGGCGCATGAGCATCAGAACTGGACCCCTGAGCAATGGAAGAAGGTGGCCTGGTCTGATGAATCCCAATTTCATTGGGCTGGGTGCATGTGCCTTGTTTTCTTGGGGAAGAGATGGCAGCAGGATGCATCATGGGAAGAAGGCAAGCCGGCTTAGGCAGTGTGACACTCTGGGCAGTGTTCTTCTGGGAAATCTTGGGTCCTGCCATTCATGTGGATGTTACTGCGACACATACCACCTGCCTAAAGATTGTTGAACAGCACATACAGCCCCTTCATAGCAGCGGTATTCCCTAATGGCAGTGGCCTCTTTCAGAAGGGTAATCAGCCCTGCCTCACTGCAAAAATTGGGTTTGAGGAACATGACGAAGAGTTCAAGGTGTTGACTCGGCCTCCAAATCCCCCAGATCTCAATCCGATTGAGCATCAGTGGGATGTGCTGGAAAAGCAAGTCCGATCCATGGAGGCCCCACCCTCTCCAATTAGCTCGCCAAAGGGTTAATGAATCCTACATAAATTTGAAAACTTGATTAGTCAAATTAGGGGTGGGCGATCTTTCCAAAAAATCATATCACAATCCACAGTCTGAATTGCAATCTACTCGTATCTCTTCAACCTGGCTTACACTTAAGAGAATATCCGGACTAAATCTCATCAGGACCTTAATAACACTTTATTTTAAATATCAAACAAAGTTGAATTCAATTGTTCTCTCGCTCGCTAGCTAAGCGGAGTTAAGGACCACGCCCTGAAACTGGCGAGTGAGTGAGGAAGGCCCCTCCCCTCGGCCCGCTGCGCAGATCTCGGATTCGGCAAGCGAACTCTGATACATAGCGCAATGAGAGAAGTCACAAAATCAACCGGAATGTTCAAGCAAATTATAGAAAAAAACCCGATCTAAATCCGTTAAGTAGATCTCTCATGAAAAGCGGACAGACCTACAGACAGACAGACATTGGATTTTATATATTATATATCAGTAAACCTTCAAAATAATGTGCAGTTAAAGTCTCAACAACATTTCTGGGGCTTAGTAGAGCCAGATAACTATAAGAATCTTCACCAAGCAGCTCTGAAAATGTCTGCTTTGTTTGGGTCTCCATACCTCTGTGAGTCTGACATGAATGTCATGAAGTCAAAGTTCAGAACAAGACTGACAGACGAACATTGAAATGACTTCATAAGAGTGAACCTGAGTGGCTCCACTCCACCACACACCTCAGTGCCAGTCATCTGACTAACTGAACAACACATCACACATGCGACTGGGCATGTGAATAAAGTGACATGTGACAAAAGAATAAGTCATATCTGTGGATTTGGAATTGCATTGTTTTGTTTTGACAGCCTTCATGTTTTAATTCTGTAGTGTGAGAATGCACAAAATGTACTTGCAGGTGAACTCAATATTTTTTGTGATGTTGTAATCCAAAATGTGAGTTGTGGACACCAACATCTTGTAAATGTTCAGGCAAAACAAGCTTATTCAGTCTGTTTGGGTTGAAATAAGCGATGAGAATAAACGTCAGAAAACATGAGGAGCTCTCAGCCATTTTCATTTTGTAAAAGTAGTTCTCAGGGGAAAAAAGGTTGGAAACCCCTGGTGTAGATATTGTCACACACGTGAGCATGGGAGGCATTTGAAGGGCTTAAGTGATTGTACTTCTACACCCGGCCAGGGGGTGGCGATGTGTACCAACTCTCTCTCTCTCTCTTTCTCTCTCGCTCTCTCTCACTCTCTCTCACTCTCTTGTCTCTCTCTCTCTTTCTCTCTCGCTCTCTCTCTCTCTTTCTCTCTCTCTCTCGCTCTCTTGTCTCTCTCT
>JANRMT010062850.1:27402352-27415831 GCA_026402145.1 Polypterus bichir lapradei | reverse complement strand
TCTATCTATCTATCTATCTATCTATCTATCTATCTATCTATCTATCTCTATCTATCTATTATATAGTACCGTTCATATCTATCTATCTATCTATCTATCTATCTATCTATCTATCTATCTATCTATCTATCTATCTATCTTGTGTCAAACTCCAGGCCTGGAGGGCCACAGTGGCTGCAGGTTTTCATTCTGACCATCTTCTTCATTAGTGACTTGATTTTGCTGCTAATTGCCTTCGTGTTAATTTGACGTGACTCAGGCCCCTCAGTTGTCTCTTTTTCTTTAATTAGCAGCCAAACAATAATGAGACACAAAATGAGCCGCCACGTGACCACCTCACCTGTGCCCATCACACATTATCTAAATATAAAGAAAGGTGAAGGTCTCTGTAAGGTTGATCTCTCAGGTCACCAAAACATCTTGACGGTGTTCTTAGAAAAAACATAAAAATCAATAGTTCTGGAAATGTCTCTGTGGCAGAATGAGAGCAACAACAGGCCATGGAATTAAATAACAGGCTTAGTTACCAGCAAGAATCAGCTTCTCAATAAGAGACTGGTTGGAGTTTGACATCCCAGTTTAGCTGGTCATCTGTCGGCTCGTTTCATGTCTCATTTCTGTTTGGTTGCTATTTAATGAAGAAGCAAATCAAATCAGAGGACTGAATCCTTAAAAACAGGGCTATTAAAATGAAGGGAAAAGGAGTTCATTAGTAGTGAAAACTGGTCACTGATTAGGAAAAAGGTCAGAATGAAAACCTGAAGCCACTGCGGCCCACCAGGCCCGGAGTTTGACACCCCTGATCTATCTTATAGTGCCTTTCATATCTATTTATCTATTACCTAATACCTCCTATCTCCCTCTCTCTCTCTCTCGACCTCCCCAGGGGCCATTTATGTGAACCTTTTCAAGGTGGCAGGGAGTAGGGGCCTGTCAGTGCAAGTAGGGTCAAAAGGTACGGGGGTAGCCCTGGTTGAAGTGCCAGTTATAATATTATTCTCACATTCTCTTCATCATGGGGTCATTGGGAGATGGACAGGGAGAGGCCAGCCAGCGGGGCACCATGATACTGTCTGGGTTAAAGACACTAGTCTGTCAGACAGATGCAAATTCATGTGAACATACAGAGGACATGCATGTGACACATAGAAGGTGGCCCTGCAGGGACTCAAACTTTGTTCCTATAGTTTGGCTTGAGAGAATTGTATCTCTTTTATTTATTACTTTATTTTTTATACTTATTTTATTTATTATATAGTTTCTTTCATATCCTATCTGTCTATCTGTGTCTGAATCCATCTGCTCTTTTCTAACCCTGACACACCCTCAGTCACACCCACTGCCACACCTTTGATCTCACCCTCACATCTCTGACCACGCCCCCATGCAACATTTCTGTCCACTTTGGCCCCACCCACACATTCAGCTCCCCTCTGGACCTGCCACCACACAGTTTATCTCCACACCATATGCAGTCTGCGGCCACACCCCCACACAGGCTCAGGCCACTCCCTAACATGCAACTTCACTAAACACTCCCCATCAGGCACAACTTGTCCATGACAGCCTATCTGTGGCCCCTCCCTCCAGGTGCAGCTTGCCTTTGGACACGCCCGTACATAGTGGGTCTCCAAAAGCCGGGCACAGCATGCCCCTGGGCACTCGCACATTCACTTTGCCTCTGAGTGCACTACATATATAGTCTTCCCCCTGACCACACCCCCTCAAATCGTTTGTCTCTTACATCGAACCTCTGACCATGCCAAATCCCCCCCCTACTGATTGTGTCTGACAGCCTATCTTAGCCTATATCTTTGTGAACAGGGACATCGTTTTGGCGTCACACCTGAAGCCGCTGGACAAAAAGGATAAAATTGGAGATGAGAGAAAACAGCCCTGGAACACCGTGGCAGCATCTTCAGGTCAGAAGCCCACCTCAACAACAGAGGCCACAACTCCAATGGTAAGTGTGTACCCTGTGCACATCCAGCTCACCAGTGAGTGGAGTGGAAATCACACTAAGAGAAGGTCAATGGAGGAGAGGAAAACCAGGACTCTGGCTATTTGCGTGCAAGGGGAAAATCAGCCTTGGGGGGCGGGGGGTCTCCACCACTATTATTTGGAAAAAGTCAAAGTCTGATAAAAGCATAGTGTCAGTGTCCTTTCATCGTAATAATATGATGGATTTGAGATTTGTAACTGTCATGTGTTTGTGTCCATAGCTGTCATGTGTTCAGAACACAATGGGAGGTCAATAGTATAACAAAAATGAGAGCCCACAACTGTCATAAGATACCATGAGACGACCACCTTACCTGTCATGTAATATTTTTACATGACTGTTATGGACTGTGTTATTAACACCATAACTGGTGCATAGTGGTATGATGGTCTTCAAGTGCTTCTGTTAAGTTTCAGATGCTTAAAAGCACTCTGATGCCCCTCCCTATTGGCCACAGACATCCCCACTTCTCCAGTCAATACACCTGTTTGAAGGGTCGAACACGTCAAGTTCAAGTGTGTTACCACTTGAGTAGCCATCTCCACTACTTTATCTTACCTATGGCTAGCTGAACCATGTCCACAAAGTCCATGTGATGAAAACAGGCCAAGGCTTACCAGAGCTCAGTCCTGTAGCTTGTTTTGTTTCCATAGCCAATTCTCTCCTGGGACTTTATGGTGGGATTACAGCCTCCTAGTGGTACCTACTGACTTATTGTCTCATCATTGTGACATCAATTCTCAGAAGGTATTTCTTACGATCTTGGGGTCCATCTGCTGGTTTGCTCCATGGTGCCATCTTGCCAAGGTGCTTATTTCAGTCACAGTGACAGACTTTGCTTTTCTTTCCTGCTTATTTAGACAAGCAATTGGTTGGGAAGGATAACCCCCAGCGGACAAAAAATACGATATCCATCAATCTATGATATAGTGCCTTTCACTTCTATCTATCTATCTATCTACAGTGCATCCGTAAAGTATTCACAGCACATCACTTTTTCCACATTTTGTTATGTTACAGCCTTATTCCAAAATGGATTAAATTCATTTTTTTCCTCAGAATTCTACACACAACACCCCATAATGACAACGTGATCAAAGTTTACTTGAGGTTTTTGCAAATTTATTAAAAATAAAAAAAAAACTGAGAAAGCAGGATGCACCTGAGCTCAATTTTGAGCTTGTCTCCATTTTTTTATTTTTAATATATTTGCAAAAATCTCAAGTAAACTTTTTTCACGTTGTCATTATGGGGTGTTGTGTGTGGAATTCTGAGGAAAAAAATGAATTTAATCCATTTTGGAATAAGGCTGTGACATAACAAAATGTGGAAAAAGTGATGTGCTGTGAATACTTTCCGGATGCACTGTATCTATCTATCTATTTGATCCAGCCTATTGTACTAAAATCTATCTATCTATGATATAGTGCCTTTCACATCTATCTATCTATCTATCTATCTATCTATCTATCTATCTATCTATCTATCTATCTATCTATCTATCTATCTATCTATCTATCTATCTATCTATCTTATATCTACTTATTTATCTATTACATAATGCCTCCTATCTCCCTCTCTCTCTCTCTGTCTCTGTCTCTCGACCTCCCCAGTGGTCATTTATGTGAACCTCTTCAAGGTGGCAGGGAGTTGGGGGCTGTCATTGCAGGTAGGGTCTAAAGGTAAGGGGGGGGCGGGGGTAGCCCTGGTTTTAGTGCCAGTTTTATTATTATTCTCACATTCTCTTCATAATGGGGTCATTGGGAGATGGACAGGGAGAGGCCAGCCAGCGGGGCACCATGATACTGTCCAGGTTAATGACACTAGTCTGTCAGACAGATTCATGTGAACATACAGAGGACATGCATGTAACACATAGAAGGTGGCCCTGCAGGGACTCAAACTTTGTTCCTATACTGTAGTGTGGCTTGTGAGAATTGTATCTCTTTTATTTATTTATTTATTTATTTATTTATTTGGTAGCCACAGGAACACTTGATTATTCCACAAAGTGCAGCCGAGTTCTACCGGCAGTGGCGCAGGAACCTTCCCAGTGGAGCAGAGAAGTACTCCTTCTTGCTGTCACTTGGTGGAGAGCATCTTTCTGCCATTTTCAGAGCGGAGATCGCATTTGCACTGCTGGGCGAGTTTCTCCAGGTGCTTTTGGAAAACTTCTCCCCTGAAGACTGCATGGCTGTGACGACAATCCTGTTGCACCTTCCGCGCACCCAGCGGTTCGGCCTTCACTTGGACTTCTTGGATCAGGCCGAGAGAGATGGCTGCAAGCAGCTGATTGAGAAACTACAAAGGCTACATGAATGTGATGGCCCCGGGTGCAAAATGCATTGTGGGAACTGGGCAAGTGCCTCGGACACCTCTGGTTCAGCCGAGCCTTGTGAAAGCCTCGCTGGCTACTTAAGGAAGGTTTACAAAGTGTCACCCTGAGCCCCTCCACCGACTGCCTTTTACTTTTTATATTTTTTGAGAAGTGGCTAAGATGATGAGAGAGTCACGGCCGTCCTCTACTGGCTGGTGCTATGGGCTTCCTAGTGAGGGAGTCAAACAGGCCATATTCATTAAAATAAAATGTATTTATTAAATGACTTTGTGACTGGTGATTATTGTTACTATTTGTGTCTTTATGTGAGCTGTGTTGCCAGGTCATGTACTTTAGTCCCATTAGCCAACTCAGCTGATGTCACCCCGTCTCACCCTCACCAGCTGCCCTTCTGTCTTTAAATGCTGTTTTACCATAGTAGTGTCTGAGGGGGTCTCTAGTCTCCCCTTTATACTCGTTACTCTTAGACTATAACAGAACGCCCTCGTTTGGGTTGACTGTTATTGTAGATCACTACTGCCCCCTTTCTTTTACATCTCTAACACCAGGCAATTAGATGGAGTACCAGAACAGACAGAGGAAGTTACACATTTATTCATGTATTATAGATAATATGCCCAAAATATAAGCAAACAGAATACAAATGTGAGAACAGGTTAAATAATACGAATACATCCTAGGTAATAAGCAGGCCAGCTTGCTTAGACTACCAGGGGGTTTCGCTGTCTTGGTGTTTGCTCCTACATGGCCTCTTCTCTGGATGGAAAATGCCAGAGAGACAAAGACCATGCCTGTGGGTGTCAGTGGTCCTCTACACAAGAATACAAGTGTGAAGATCCCAAAGACTCCCCTCTGGCAAATTCAGCAACCACCCCTGGTCAAGTCTGACCCCTGCTTGTTCCTGTCAGCGTTTTCTCCAGTTTCAAAGTTGCACAAATGTAGTTTCAAAGAAAGGCTACACAGGTAATAAAGTCATAAACTGCCTTTCCAAGCCTGTTGTTCTTTCAGAGTCAGACACTTTTATGGTTGCTGCTTCTTCTTTCGGCTGCTCCCATTAGGGGTCGCTACAGCAGATCGTCTTCTTCCATATCTTTCTGTCCTCGTCATCTTGCTCTGTCATCCCCATCACCTGCATGTCTTCTCTCACCACATCCATAAACCTTCTCTTAGGCCTTCCTCTTCTCCTCTTCCCTGTCAGCTCTATCCTTAGTACCCTTCTCTCTGTATACTCAGCATCTCTCCTCTGCACAGGTCCAAACCAAACCATTGACCGTGCTGACTAGTTTAAGGGGGGCAGGGCCGAGGGCTGTGTGATGGTGCCGTGGGATAGATGTGCTCTGAGCAATAGAGCAGGCAAGAAGAGGAAAGTCCACTGGAGTGTATTGGAGGAGGGAAGTTCAGATGTAACAGCATCCGAGGATGGGCAAGGCATCCTGGGAGCTGTGGAAACTGGCGGTGGTTCAGGTCTATGTGGGATGAACCAGGGATATGATGGGCTGCACCGAATGAGAAGTAAGGGGTAGTAGCATCCAAGGAAGGGCAAGGCGCCCTGGGAGTTTGCAGAAACTAGTGGTGGTTCAGATTTATGTGGTATAGACTGGGTATGTGGTGGGCTGCACCAAATGAGAAGTAAGGGGCTGCAGCATCCGAGGAAAGGCAGGGTGGCCCAGGAGCTGCGGAAACTGGTGGTGGTTCAGGTGTATGTGGGATAGACCAGAGATGAGGTGAATGAGAAGGAAGGAGCAGCGGCATCAATGGAAGGGCAAGGCACCCTGGGAGGTGTGGAAACTGGTTGATGGATCAGGTGTATTTGGGATAGACCAGGGATATAGTGGACTGCACCGAATTAAAAGTAAGGGGCAGTGGCATCCAAGGAAAGGCAGGGTGGCCCATGAGCTGTAGAAACTGGTGGCAGTTCAAGTCTATGTGGGATAGACCAGGGATATGGTGGGCTGCACCAGATGAGAAACAAGGGGCAGCTGCATCTAAGGAAGGGCAAGGTGCCCTGGGAGCTACAGAAACTGGTGGCACTTCAGCTCTATGTGGGATAGACTAGAGATGAGGCGAATGAAAAGTAAAGAGCAGCGTCATTGAAGGAACAGCAAGGCACCCTGGGAGTTGCAGAAACTGGTGGTGGTATAGACTGGGTATGTAGCGGGCTGCATCAAATGAGACATAAGGAGCAGCAGCATCCAATGAAGCGCAAGGCACCTCAGGAGCTGTAAATATTGGTGATGGTTCAGGTCTGCACAGGATAGACCAGGGATGTGGTGAATGAGAAATAAGGAGCAGCAGCATCCAAGGAAGGGCAAGATGCCCTGGGAATTGCAGAAATCGGTACCAGTTCGGGTCTATTCAGGATAAACTGGGAAGGCAGTGGGCTACGCCGAATGCAAAGTAAGGAGCAGCAGCATGCAAGGAAGGGGAAGGTACCCTGGGGGCTGCAAAAACTGGTGGTGGTTCAGGTCTACATGGGATAGACCAGGGATGTGGTGGGCTGTGCCAAATAAGAAATAAAGAGCAGTGACATCCAAGGAAGGGCAAGGCATCCAGGGAAATGCAGAAAATAGTAGCAGTTCAAGTCTATGTTGGACAGACCTGGGATGCGATTGCCTGACTCTTGGAAACTCTTGGTGTCCCAACGAGGACACAGAGAGGGGAAGAGAAGCAAAAAGATTGTAACAGATTTTACCTCAGGGAAGGTCTACAGGACTATAGTGAGACCAGCTATGTTATATGGGTTGGAGACGGTGGCACTGACGAGAAAGCAGGAGACAGAGCTGGAGGTGGCAGAGTTAAAGATGCTAAGATTGGCATTGAGTGTGACGAGGATGGACAGGATTAGAAATGAGGACATTAGAGGGTCAGCTCCGGTTGGATGGCTGGGAGACAAAGTCAGAGAGGCAAGATTACGTTGGTTTGGACATGTGCAGAGGAGAGATGCTGGGTATATTGGGAGAAGGATGCTAAGAATAGAGCTGCCAGGCAAGAGGATAAGAGGAAGGCCTAAGAGAAGGTTTATGGATGTAGTGAGAGAGGACATGCAGGTGATGGGTGTGACAGAAAAAGATGATGAGGACAGAAAGGTATGGAAGAAGATGATCTGCTGTGGCGACCCCTAACTGGAGCAGCCAAAAGAAGAAGACTGTTTTAACTGTTTATTGGATATATTTACTTATTGGTTTTAGCTATGGTATTATTTTATGGAATACTAATAGTTTTTTTATTTTTTGAGCTGCACTGCACTGCACTTTGGACTCTACTGGCTTTGTGTTTAATGAACGCACTATGTATTCTGTACCCTCCTTGCTGTCTGTGTCCTTATTCATGCTTATCCGTCTCACTTATGGCTATAAAACGGATCGAGCCCATGGCTGCAGGCACACATGCAGGCTTTGATGCCTTTTTTTCTACTTCTGTCCTGACATAATGTATCTCTCGAACTTCTGTGTTGCCAAAGTCACTCTGACTTCATCCCTAAGTTAGTCGCATTTTGCAAAAAGTCTTTTAAAAGTGCAAATCAAGCAGAAGCAGCTTATCTTTGTTCACCTATATGTGGCAGATTCCACTTATGGCGGGTGAGTCCGACAGAAGGCAGCACCTCAGCTCTGTTTTGCTCTCTTATTTCACATGACCTTGAACGGTGGCAGATTCCAGCTTTATCTCACAGGAGCCCGCACTTCTCCGTTCTGCTCTTTGGAATGTAGTAAGCAATGCCATAGAAGGTAAACGTTGTTTATGGCTTATCTGTGGCCTCGGAGAGTGTTGAAGTCCGCTCGGACACCCACGTGGGCAGCCAAAGCATTCCGAGATTCCTGACTTTCTGGCTTGTTGCACAAGTTGCAAATGCAAAACGTGACAGGATAAAGTGCACGATTATCTTTGAATAATCAAAGTATTCAACCAGCTGGTGCTAATTATGCCATTAACTGGGCTCACCATGTTTTCATTGCCTTGCATGTCAGAAAGATTTTGAAAGAAACATCAACATTTTAGGACATTTTTGTTCTTCATTCCATTGTAGTGCTGGTGCTGAGTGCCAGTGGATTCTCGCTCTTTACGTTGCTTTTTTAGGTAGCTTGCTGTCCTTAGTACAGCCATTTGCTATTGTCCAACTAGTTGGAATACTTTCTTTGCAGGCTTGGACAGTCAGCTCATAGTGGTGGCGACTCATCCCCAGGCTGACGCCAATATATAGCCCCCTCTCTCTGCCAAGTCGCTGTCCCCTGGGACCATACCCAGCTTCTTGAGACGGCACGTAACTCTTCAAAACAGTTGAGGTGCTCTTCATTTCCACAGTGGTCATGCAGTCGGTGACAAAGACACATTAGCACAGTGGTCTCAAACTCTGTTCCTGGAGGGCCGCAGTGGCTGGAGGTTTTCATTCTAACCCTTTTCTTAATTAGTGACCTGTTTTTTTGCTGCTCATTAACTTCTTTTGAATTCATTTTAATTGACTTGCTTTTGAAGACTCAGACCACTTAATTGTTTCTTTTTCCTTCATTAGCAGCCAAATAATAATGAGATACAAAATGAGCCAAAACATGACAAGCTGTTGTGATGTGAAATTTTGGGGTCTTGTTCAAAAGCGGACACCATCTCCTTCTTGTTGTTTGTTTTAGACTGGCCTACCCCTAACTACAAACCCTGAACTTAAGGTTTTTGGGGGTAAGGCCAGTGTGAACACCAGGGGTCACTGTTACCCTGTTAGACCCAACAGACGGACGCTGACACCGGGTAAAAGCACTAAGAAGTAGTGCATCCAAAGCACCCTAGCCACAGCAAATGCAAATAAATCAAAACAGAAACACAATACCTCTCCTCCCAGCAGCTCTGTCACACTCCCACCCAACTCTGGCTCCCTGCTGGGTTCCCATCCGTCCTTTAAATAGTCTTGGACCCGGAAGTACTTCTGTCCTTCTGTCCATGTGATTCACTAGCACTTCCGGGTCAGAAGTACTTCTGTCCTTCCATCCCCATGACTAGGGAGTACTTCCAGGCTTTATTGGAAATGGAAATCCCCGTGTCCCCCTGCAATGTCCCCTGGCGGCACCCACGGTATCCAGCAGGGCTGTGAAGCTGAACTCCATTTCCCATAGTGCCCTGCAGAAATCTGGGGCACAGCTAAGCTGCAGGGAAGTCGCCCTCTAGCGTCCTGGGGGTTTCGTACTCCAGGGT
This sequence comes from Polypterus bichir lapradei, assembly GCA_026402145.1. Taxonomy (NCBI): domain Eukaryota; kingdom Metazoa; phylum Chordata; class Cladistia; order Polypteriformes; family Polypteridae; genus Polypterus; species Polypterus bichir. The sequence goes on along the minus strand of JANRMT010062850.1, from coordinate 27,406,313 downwards.
CCCTAATGTTAAAAAATTTAGAGTAGGTGCCTAATCTTAAAATAACGTAAGGGTGTGTGATCTTAAAAACAAGTGCCGTCCGCTTTTTGAACAAGACCCAAAATTTGCACACAAGTTGATAAATATTTTGTATGTCTTTATTTGTAACTTATACAAAGCAAATGTAATGTTAGTGTTACATTATAGATAATAACAGCAATGGTTTGATGGTTTAAGAACCGCTTCCCCCCTTTAAGGACCGAGTCTCTTTGTAATTTTACGACAGGGTTGGGGTGAAGTGCCTCAAACAAGTTTGGCTAATATTTCTCTGCAGGACTCCCACAGGAAAGCCTGGCTGCCTAACTGCCAAGCTCTACCTTAACAAATGGTTTGGTGGGCAGGTGTGAAGATGTTCTGTCCCCCCATTGGTCTGAAGTATGGCTGTTTGGAATTGGCTTGTATCAAAAGCCTTTAAGTACCTAATTAACTTCTTTTGCCTTAGTTTTAATTAACTTGACTCAGGCCCCCTTAATTGTTTTATTTTCCTTAATTAGCAGCCAAATAATAATAAGACACACAAAACAAGCCGCCACACGACCAGCTCACCTGTGCCCAACACACAATATCTGAAAATAAAGAAAGGTGAAGTTCTCGGTATGGCTGATCTCTCAGCTCACAACAGAAAATCAACAGTTTTGGAAATGTGGCAGAATGAGAGCAGCAACAAGCTGTGGAATTAAATAACGAGTTTAATTAACAGCAAGAATCGACTGGTTGGAGTGAAATTGGTTGGAATATGAAGGCCCGATTTTAGCTGGTCATCTGTCGGCTCATTTCACATCTCTGTTTGGCTGACATTTAATGAAGAAAAGGATCAATTCAGAGGACTGAATCCATAAAAACATGAAGGGGAACAAATTTAATTAGCAGTGAAAACTGGTCCCTGATTAGGAAAACGGTTAGAATGAAAACCCCTCCGGGCCTGGAGTTCGACACCCCTGATATATGGAGCATGCTAATCAGCCTCATACATATGCCACCACAACACTGTAGAACATTGTTGGCTGGTAGAGCAGCCCCCCACCTGGCGTGGCTGTGAGTGCAAAATCGTTTGTGGCATTATAGTGTCTGTCTTCGGTAGCGGCTATCATCTGGCACGTTTAATGACATGATTGCTGTTACAATGAATCATATAGGCCCTGTAAAACACTGCCAGTTACCTTACCAACAGGCCAGCCAAGTCCCATATCTGTGGCCCCGATGCAACCCAGGGGGGCTGCCACCAAACATTCCGGGGGAAGTAGTATGCCACCCACATCTTCCCAAGTGTCGAAGGTGCGTCTTGGCTGGGCATGGAATCCGGCCAACGGTCACAATATACTGTATATTGTTTGTTTGGAGTTTTTTCATTTCTTTCTTTATCAATATATACACACTTTATTATTTTACATAAGGTTTGTTATTTTTGATCATCGATTGTGGAATGCTTATTTGGAAGAAGTATGGCTTGTCAGGTCTAATGTCCTCATCTTGCCAGGCCATGGGTCTTGGTGGAGTAGCTGCCAGTTTGGGAGAGTGAGTCGGCCGTTACAACTTTTGAGGTGTAATATGTTTGTCATGTCAATGCACATTATAATAACGACTCGGTGATATGAATTATTATACGTGCAGGTTGTTATTTAGTTGGTTTGGCTGCATTGCCCTGCTTGATCAAGAGTGCCATCATTTCTCAGTTTCTCCGACGCATGGCTCAGTGTTGGTGTAAGTATACACACGTTCTCCCATCAAGTTTTCTTTCATAAATCCTAACATTTGCATGAGAGGTTTCGTGCGCACATTTCAATCCTCTTTTTTGTGCATACACAAGCTTTATAAATGAGGCCCCCGATCTGCACCTCAGCTTTGAGACTCCCTTCAATGGCTGCTCTGTAACATCTCTGTGATCTGCCTCACTCTTTCCTAAGCTTTCTACCTGAAGGTGATGGGCTTGTAAGCTCAAACAAACTAAAAGAATGTATAGTGCCCCCCCCCCACACACACACACCTGGTCCACTTTGGTTACCTCAACTCTCCCCACCACAGATGGCTCCACATATCTGATCTGGTAGGGTCATAAATGTGCTAAAGCCACAACTGGTCACACAGCTTTCTTCCCTTCAAACATTATACAAGTATAAAGTTACTTTTACAAAAAAGACATATATTAAATATTACTCATTTTTTAAACAGTCCACGACAGGGAGTATTGAATAAAAAGCCATGTTTTTATGTGGAGATGTGTAAACTCCATTAAAGACGGTGCTAGGCCAGATGCTTGAATGCTGGACATGGAGGGCAGCAGTGCTAAGTGCTGAGCCACCAAGGTTTTTTTGTTAAATAAAGAATGGTGAGCAAAAAACAAGGAAGAAAAATTACAATAGTGGCAAAAAAGTGAAAGCAAATCTTCAGAAGACAAGTTGTTTGAACTTGGTCGATCAGAGTAATAGCTTTTCTTTATATCAAGGGCAATTTTCTTGGAATAAGTATCTTTATGTTTTGTTTTTTTTTTTTTTTTAAACACAAGTAAACACAATGTTCTTGAAAGTGAAAATCCTGTCTTATAAAAAAAGCAAGCAAGCCCTTTCCATTAAGGGAATTCTGTGTTTTCTCTCTCCTGACCCCCAGTCACCTGTGCGTGGTCGTCATGACCGGAACATTCATGCATTCATTTTGGAGCTCTCCTTTCTCTCAATACATTTACATTCATGACATTACTTTTCTCCCTTAAATAATTCAAGAATGTCTGTGATCTTATACTCTATATTAAAAGACAGTTATCTTCCTCTTCTTCCATTTGGCCAATTCTACTAGAACAGGCTTTACCCACCTGTGACCATGAACTGGATTAAGTAGGTTAAACAATGGGGTTACTGGTGAAAACACAGATTGGCATATGACGGTGGCACCAAAAATAACCAGCTTAAGTGATAAGTTTAGTATTTTCCAAGATTAAGTTTTTTTTTCTTCTCTATTATGGTATGCATTGCTTTGTCATATGATATTATGTAGCATTTTTATAAATTAAAAAAAATGCCTAGCCTGCTCTCTTGCTTTAAAATAAAGTTGAAGGGTACCAAGGTCCACACCTGAAAACAAAAGCCTTCAAACTTACCAAGTGAAAGAATGGACCTTCTGCATTTCTGAGGCATCCTTGTGACAGCCAAAGTAAATTAGAAGTAATACATTTTATCACAGATTCTTGGTACAGTTTTCATGAGGTAAGGGTAGGTTTCCTTGTCAGCTTGCAGCGGCCATTAGGAGTGGAATTTTGACATTCATATCTCCAATTCACCAAATGTCTGTAGCTTCAGGCTGTACACTAACCATTGTCTGGTCTCTGCAATTCTATTTCTTCAATGGCTATAATCTGTCATGGCTTGTAACAAATGATGCTCTGCACAAATGTGTGCCAGGTGTCTGATATCGCAGCAGATTTAGAAGATCATTTGTTCCTACTGCCGTGAGATTTTATAATGCTGCTGTCAATACAATTGATTTATGACCTGGTTACCACTTCCAACACTGTAACAATTGACTCATTTGTATTTTTTACTACTCATTTATTTATGTTTGTTCTCCTTACTTTTATAATAATTTTTAGCAATTTTTACTGATGTGTTTGAGCTATTGGACACCATGAATTTCCCTAAGGGGATGAATAACTGTACATACTGCATCTCTGCTGATTAACTGTACAGACTGCATCTCTGTAGTTAGTCATTAGCACTAAAACATAAGTAACATAACAGATATAAATGGATACTAACCCTCACCTATTCTGTTTCTCTTCTTGGTACTCAAATGTGGCACTTGGTGCCACGGCCCACCTGCCAAGTTGTTTTGCCTGCCTGAGGTAAAGTCATCCCTGATGGAGGATCGCAGGAATCGTGGGGTACAGGGGTCCTTTCATCGGATCAGTGCTATTTCAGCTGTGGAATGGCCA
>JANRMT010062850.1:27390210-27401952 GCA_026402145.1 Polypterus bichir lapradei | reverse complement strand
ATCTATCTATCTATCTATCTATCTATCTATCTATCTATCTATCTATCTATCTATCTAAATTTGTCAGCATACCCTGAAATTAAATTTAAGTACACACCTGCTGGGATTTAACACTGGCAGCACATGCATACTCCAATCATATTATTTTCTAATGCCATGTGTACCCAAATCATAGTTTTTGTTTGCACCATAACCTATCGTCTATCGGGGAAGGAACAAAAGCTTTAGATTTGTCAAAAATTTCAATCTCCGGTTTTCAATGGATCTCGAAGTTTTAGGGTCCTCTGGTACTGAAAATATTGATATCTCTTTATCATTATTGGCTGGCAGTTCAGAATTTTCTCTCATACTCTTTAAAACTGAATATTAAATTAACCCCTCAGTTGGCTTTGCTTGGATTGGGGATAGACAACTATCAACTAAATTGTCACACTTTTATTTTACAAACATTATTTGCAGCAAGACGGATTATAGCTCGATACTGGAAATTATCTATTGCCTTAAAAATATTCAACGTCTTGGAAGAAAGAGACCTTTGTGCTTCTTCTTTTGAAAAAATGATTATAATTAAAAATGATACCTTCCCTAAATATGAAAAGGCTTGGTTTTACTGGTGTAAAGGCCCATATATTAAATAAAGATGTTGTTTTATTTAGGTATTGTAAACTAAATTTTATAATTGCACACATTCACAAGTGTTCAGTGGGTTTGAATAGGTGAGGCTACCCTCCGCCCAACAGTATATGTTAATAGTAATGAAGAGTTTTCTCCTTCAGTTCATGGTTCACTGTTGTATGTAATTTCCATGTATTAACTTTCCCTTTAATTAATATTTTGGATAGAATTGATAAATAGAGATAATCTCATTGTTGTGTGATTATGTAATATATAATGTTACAGTGTTGTTTTCCTCTGTACATCAGGATTATCCATCCATCCATTTTCCAACCCACTGAATCCAAACACAGGGTCACGGGGGTCTGCTGGAGTCAATCCCAGCCAACACAGGGAGCAAGGCAGGAACCAATCCCGGGCAGGGTGCCAAACCACCACAGAACATCGGATTACTTACCCTTTAATAAAATTCAGTTATAAAAAAAAAAAATATTGATATCTCAATAATAGGTGTGTGTCTGTCTATGTGGGTGTGCGTCTGTGTGTCACAGACTCTCAAGGACTAAAATGGTTGGACGGAAAAATACCAAACTCGAAACTTAAGCCTATGATGAAATGACAAAGTGCTGATTACTTTTTGAGCCAAATTGCACAAAAGAAAGAAGCACTCAAGAGGAACCCTCAAATACCGCAATTCTGCAATTAATTGTGAATTCTTCTCATCAATTGCTATTGTAATTAACTATTTTCTGTTCAGAAAGATCAGCATCAGAGTGGTAAATAATTACTGAAATGTTACAGAATAGTTCGTATAACTTAGTTTCTGGGGTGAAAAGCCTACTGACGCTCACGTCTGAATTTTTTCTTTAAGCTCTGTGGGTGCACATAGTGAATCACATACACACACCGTGGTGTAGTGACAGATCCACACTCAAATCACGTGTTGTTTTTTTTTTCCTAAAAGGCACCTAACTCCTTGTTCCTAGCATATTCTGTGTTATTATATTTTACATACCTTACGCCGAGAGTAAGAATGGTGCATGTTAGTGAGGTGTGAACATTAGTGTTTCATTGTGGTTTGTGTGAATAACTATAAATTTGAACTGATTACACTGAATTACATTTTGTATAAAACCTTAGATTCTGAAAGAGCCAAGGCCACTTGCACATCAAAACAAAGTTTATAGTGCCCATCGACACTTATCTTTATGCATTTCCTCTGGAGGTCGTGTGTATGCATGATAAAAAAAATACTGGGAAAATAAAAAGAGCAGATAACACGATAGAGCCAAACTGTGACAAAATGGCAGCACAAACTAAATATTGAATTTTATAGCTCATACCGAATTACTCTTACTGTAGATAAGGTAATAAAAAACTGAGGACAACATTTTTGAGAGGTTAAACATACTTAGTTCAATTTTTCATTGATTATTATCCAGGTGTGTACAGGACAGAGACAACAATTTACATCTGGACATCAACATTAAATACTGTCAATAACAGCTTTTGGGGATGAGATTTCAAAGTGAAAACGCATACCAGGGTAGAAAGTTTGCCATGGAGGAGAGGAGAGGCAAAGCGCATAGCTGGTCTCCCTATAAAATAGCCGAATCTCACAAAAATGTCTTGCTTTTTGTCATTCCTACAACAACACAAATATGCTGTTTTGCAATATGTATGCAAGATGTGGATCAATATTCAACAACACTCCTGCCTTGAAAAATTAAACAAAACCTGCCCGATTTCCCTCACCTCCCACCCACCTCTGTTCTGGAAAACATATTGATCAGTCTCGAGGACTCAGACCGCATTTCTGTAATATATAACAACATTTTACAGTCCCTCCCTTTCAAAGATCCCAGAGTACAGTGGGAAAAGGATCTCTCACTCAACATCTCAGATAAGGAGTGGAAGGCAGCCATGCACAAAATTCACTTGAGCTCCATATGCGCAAAGCATTCAATTATTCAACTTAAAATTATATATCGAGCGTATCTGTCTCCCTTTAAAATTGTCTAAAATATCACGAGAGCAAGAGCCAACCTGAGAACGTTGCAATCGAGCTCCAGCCTCACTGGGCCTGCACCAAATTGACATCATTCTGGACCAAGGTTTTTAAATGCCTTTCAGACAGCCTTGGGGTCACAATCCCTCTTAATCAGTTAACAGCTGTATTTGGTGGGCTCACAGAGGGGCTTAAAGTGGAGAAGGACAAACAAACTGGAATTGCCTTTACTTCACTATTGGCACGTAAACTTATCCTGCTCAACTGACAGAATCCTAAACCACCTCTTTTCAGTCAGTGGGTAACCGATGCTATACTGTGTATTATTTGAAATTGGAAACAATCAAATTCTTACTTAAAGGATCTGTGCAAATGTTTTTAAAATCTGGCAGGATCTGATCAATAACATTTTAGAATAAACATTTAAATTGAGGAAGCGGATTCTCTTCCCTATTTAAATCGATTTATTTTTCGTACTATTAAAGTTTTACTCTGTTGGCCTAGCTCTCTTTCTCATGGATGGAGGTTGATTTGATTCGAACCTATTTTCGAACTAAATTTTGCAAAATTTGAGTTGCGATTTAATAAATTCAATAAAATATTAAAAAAATAAATAAATTAATTCATGTGTTGGGTAAGGTTTAATGCTTTGGTTTGCATGTTTGGACCCCAACCATTTCACCTCCATTTTAAAATGCAAGAACAGGCTACATATTTTATTAAATTAATAATTAATGCTCCTGTATAGAACACAGTTTAAAGGGGCTATTTAATATGTACCATGATTGTGAAGAAATAACTTTGACTTGAAAAATACCGAACTTACCTTTTCAGTGACAATTATTCGTAATACCTCCAAGATGCATAGCTGTAGACAAGAAGGGGGAGAATGTCTGCTTATTCTTTAAACATCTTACCTACTTTCCATCACTTTTCCTTGACTGTCTTTTCTGTTCTTGGCTTTCAAAGACTGAAATATTATGATCTTCTTATATAATACGGTATGGCTGTCTGTTTGTCTGTCCAGGATTTTAAATCACCTGTAGCTCGCAAAATGTTTGAGCTATTGACCTGAAAGTTGGTACACATATACTAAGTGACCTCTTCTGTCCGCTTTCAGGGTGATTATTTTTATTCCTCTTTTTACTTTTATTTTATTTTATTGTAAGATCAACTCTTAACAGCACGCAGCAGGGCAGCTGTGTGGCACATGCATACGGGCGCCGTTCTCAACCTTACCACCTTCGTCGTCACTTCCTCTACCTCTTCATATCTTAAATCATTCTTGAGGCAGATTGAAGACTTAAATGCCAGCTTAAGTGAAAAATTAAGGAAAACGTACTAAGTAATTGCAACACCAAAACTGACTTAAATCAGTTTTAACGCGAAAAGATGCCGACGAAAGAAGAGAAGTGGGCCGCTAGGGTGGAAAAAAGAAGAGCTGCTCAGGAAGCAGCAAGCGCATCAAACTCTGAGCAAACGAATGATAAACGTACAGAGAAAGAGTCAAGTGTATTCACTACATGTTATCATGCAGTATGCTGTTACTGGTATATAATATTTGCTCACAGCATACATAGTTAAAACCATTTATTTTGGATTGGCATACATACCCTGGAATTTTGTATGTAGTTTCTTCCATGAACTCATTTCTGGCCTAACTTGTTTATTTGTTTTTTACATGAAACTGCTGACTACAATGTGTTTTACGTAAGAAAGATAGAAACAAAAAGTAATTGCTGTTATTTGTTCAAGTAACACCTATAAAACACTGCATTTAAAAAAAACTACCTTTCTCATTCTGTCTGCATTGCCCACACCACAAATAACCACACAAAATACTACAGGCTTCATAATTTATTTCAGTTTATTTCGATGTCCAATATTCTACAAATAAATTAGAAAATCCAGTTGGTTTGGTTGCATAGTCAAATAATTTTGACCGGATCACATGAACACATGAAGGAAAATAAAAGAGCATACCATATGAACAGGAAGTGACTTTCATTTGAGTTCCAATTCGGAGCCTGACATTTTTGATTTCTTTTTTATTCTGAAGTACTTGTATCCCACTAAAGCGACAGAAATGACCAACACCATGGCAATAACGAACAGGATCCACTGGCCAGCTATGGCTTGGCTGTTGTCGAGGGACAATCCGAGGAAATCTACTTTCTTGGATTCTTCTTTTTCTGGATTGTTTGTGGATGTGGCTTTAAAATAATACAAGATAATTAATCTCTGAACATATTTTCTGATCATTTTGAACATCTGCATGACTTCCCCCAATATACAAATTGTTTTAATGCAGAAATTAACTGAATTCCATGCAGAAAAAAACCCCAGCAGAGTAATTAATGACAAAGTATGGCAGAAATTAGATTTTTACAGTGCACTGCAGTTGTGGTAGCCCTCCACATTTAGACAAACTTCTACAGTAGGGGTCCTCAATCACAGTCCTGGAGGGCCGCAGTGGCTGCAGGTTTTCATTCCAGCCAGTTTCCTAATTAGAACTCGTTCCGTGCTGATAATGAAACTTGGGATTTAACTACTGTGTATGATTTCTTAGCACTTTCATTCATCAAAGAAAAGTGTTAGTTAAATTGTAGATCAGAGGTCCTCAACTACAGTCCTGGAAGTCTGCAATGGCTACAGGTTTTCACTTCAAACAATTTCTTAATTAGAACCCGTTTATTTACTACTAAACTAATTGGGCTTAATTTTAATTATCTTGCCTTTTACAATTCTGAACCTTTAATTGCCTATTTTAGTTTTTAGCAGCTGCATTTAAGTTTTAATTCTTGCCTGTTTTTTAACCAGGCATTATTTCATAATGAAATGCAGATAACCAATAAACCAGCAGCTCTCCAGCTAACGTGCTTCCTTTTAAACCTGTCCATATGCACCATTAAAAGTGTCTGTGTTTAAAAAATGTTTAGAAATAAATGAGAGGGGAATTGGAAGGAGCATTAAGTTTAAATCTGTTCTGGTCCACAAAACACATGGATAATGTTCTTAGAGAAGGAAACTCTACAGTGCAATTAAAATTTCACTTGAATGAATGAAAGCACTAACAAGCCAAACAGTTAAATCCCAAGTTTCATTGTCGGCAAGGACAATTAGGAAATTAGTTGGAAGGAAAACCTGCAGCCACTGTGGCCATCCAGGACCGTGATTGATGACCCCTGTTCTAGGGCAATGGTTCCCAAACTTGGTCCTGGAGACCCACTGTGGCTACAGGTTTTTGTTCCAACCAACTTCTTAGCTTAATTAAGTGATTCATTATTTCCCAATTTCTGTGTTTTGGAGTCAATGTAGAAATTACAAACTAAGTTTGGCAAATTTTAAATTTAAAAATTTAACATTTTTAAATTAAAATGTTATAAGCAGCTATACGGGGAATATGTAGTTTTTTAAGTCGTTAACAGTATTTTCAACCTAATATTCATTCTGCTTTTCTATGTGTTCTGGTTATTTAATTGATAATTTACCAATTTGCAGGTCTGACACTTAAGTCATTGCAGCTTTCATCATCCTGGATGTCTGCTATGCTGGTGTCACTAGGGTTAAATGAAGGGAGTAAACTACACTGAAAAAGGGGAAAATGGTAGGAAAACAAAGGAGAGTTAAGCATTTATAGCTTTAGAAAAAAACAGACATATTTCTAAATGTCCCTGCGTGGATTTTGCATGTTCTCCCAGTGTCTGCGTGGGTTTCCTCTGGGTGCTCCGGTTTCCTCCCACAGTCCAAAGACATGCAAGTTAGGTGCATTGGCGATCCTAAATTGTCCCTAGTGTGCACTTTGTTGTGTGTGTTTGTGTGTGCCCTGTGGTGGGCTGGCACCCTGCCCAGGATTTGTTCCTGCCTTGCGCCCCTGTGTTGGCTGGGATTGGCTCCAGAAAACCCCCATGACCCTGTGTTAGGATATAGCAGGTTGGATAATGGCTGACTGACGGACTGATTTCTAAATGTCTTATAAATGTGAAAGCCATACTGTTGTGTTTTTCTGAATGCAGAATAAGAGAAGAGTAAAAAAGCCCAGCTAATTAAATGAGATCAGTTGTCATTGATTATTATCACCGATTGTGAATCTGGTTGGAACAAAAACCTGCACCCACAGTGGATCCCCAGGACTGAGTTTGGGAACCACTGTTCTCGGAGTTAAATACTCATAAATAATGGTGCTTTTGGTGACATACAACATCACAGAGAAAGAATAAATTGCAAAATTAAATAAATAAAACAGCTGATGGTTTTAGAAGCAGTCCTAACCAGGTTTTAAGTCCTTTCCTGTTTTGACCAGGTTCTTGCCCACCTGAGTTCTACAACTAAGCACCCCATTTCTCAGACCCTGGACTTTCATCCTCACGCCAGCTGACCCTCTCCCACCAATTGTTTTGCGAACTCTGACTTCTCCCTGCGTGACGGCTTTGAACGTCATCCTAAGATCACTTCTCAAGTCAAGGGCAGCTCTGCATTTGCTCCATGGACGCAAGATTAGAACTCTCTCTAGTAGTTCTTGATGTCATTACACCCCTGAAACTTTAGTTCTTCTGGAAATGCCAGGTCTCCCAGGCAGACTCCATACTGACGGCTTTGTTATGACCACAGCGTAGTCCCATGTGCTTCTTTCTAAGATCATCTAGTGGCTGGAAGATGTTGCCAACCTTATCGTTTGCTCCCTGTCATCACTCTTATCTATGCAGTATTTTTAAGAAGGGTCAAACAGCCGTACAAAAAAAATTGGAGCACATGTTCCCTAGCGTGGTGGGAAAGCTTTAAAGGATTTTGTCTAGGATGTAATACTCTCTTTTATTGGTGCCCCTAAATATTGCTCATCAAATGTCTTGTGTACCACTCATGCTGGTAGCGTAACTCTCCCTGCAGCTTTCCTTTGTGTGGGACTTTTGCCTCCCTTATCCTCACAACCTCTTGCCAGCAACAAATTACACCCACATTTAAAAGAAACTTGCAGACAAATCCTATCCATTTTATGTATTAATACTCAGACATGCCTATGCAAACCCATCACTGGGGCTACAGTTATCCCACTTCTCACTATACACTACCCTCTCAGCGAGGCTTACCTGGAACCCAATCAAATTCTGGCCAGCCAATGATCTCCTTATTTTCATTATTCTTCTGCTCCAGCCATTTAATGAGGGGATCAAAATATTTAAGCAGAGAGGCAGCAGACATGTGGGGCTGACCGGTGATCATCTTCATTGCTTCAGGCCAAGGCTTGCTAAAACCAAGTTTCATGACATCCCTGCAATAACAAAATTGTAAATTAAAGACACAATAAATCATTAACGACTGCCTGTACCTTTCACATTTCCATCCATTTTCTGGGACTGAATCCACACCTCAGCTGTTGCAATTTTCCAGCCACATTTTAGACAGGAAAAACTAGCAACCACTACTGTAAATATAGCTAGGGGGATTTCAAAGGCACCCAGTGATTCTTCTGCTAGACTTTCACGTCTTCTTGATGTATGTCTCTAGCTAAAGTACAGTGTATTGTAAGATAACGTCAGGATTACTTTATGCTAATCTGTGTGCCTTTAAGGATTGGGAAAACCTCAGTCACTCAAAATGTCTAATATTTTATATGACAGAGTCTAGAAAGGCAGTGTGGTATAACTGTTAGAAAGCTTCACTGCAGATCGTACACTTCCCGTTCAATACATGCTTCAGGCTCATCTTGTTCAAGTCACGTAATGTTCTCAAACCTGCTTATTGCAGTTCGGTGCCACAGGGGAAGACTACCAAGTATTGTCAAGTGCAAGGGCAGAGACAATTCTGGATGGAATTCAGGGCCTGCTTTACACAAACATCCACAGCTTACTGGGGACCAATTTAGAGTAATCGAATAACGTGAATGTCCTTGGTTGATGTGGAAGAAAAACGGGAGTACTTGAATAAAATGTATACAAGAGGAGAACGTGCATACTCCACATTGACAATAATCCGTTATGAAACATGTCATGTCATTTTCTAACCCTCTTAATCCAGACCAGGGTCACCTCGTTGAACCAATCCCAGCAAGCATAAGGCCCAAAACAGGAATACACCCTGGACAGGGTGCCAGTCAGACATGCTAGGCCAATGTACAACAACAACATTTATTTCTATAGCACATTTTCATACAAAAAGAAGCACAAAGTGCTTTATATAATGAAGAAAAGAAAAATAAAAGACAAAATAAGAAATTAAAATAAGACAACATTAGTTAACATAGAAAAGGAGTAAGGTCCGATGGCCAGGGTGGACAGAAAAAACAAAAAAAAACTCCAGACGGCTGGAGAAATAAAATAAAATCTGCAGGGGTTCCAGGCCATGGGACCGCCCAGTCCCCTCTGGGCATTCTACCTAACATAAATGAAATAGTTCTCTTTGTATTTAGTGTAGTACATTAAATGTAGTGTTGCCAGTTCACCTAACCTGCATGTTTTTGGACAGTGGGTAAGAGAAAACCCACATGGACATGGATAGAACATGCAAGCTTCATGTAGGGAGGAGCTGAGACATAAACCCTGGTCTTCTTACTGGAAGGCAGCAGCACTACCCTTGCACTCCTCTGCTGCCTGTTGTGAAACGTGTCATGTCATTTTCTAACCTGCTAAGTCCATACCAGGGTTGCGGTGGGGATGGAGACAATCCCAGCCAGAATAGGGCACAATGGAGGAACAAACATGGACAAGATGCCAGTCCATTGCAGGATGAACACACACACCCACACACCAGGGCCAATCTAGCATCGCCATTTTACGTAACTGTATGCCTTTGGACAGTGGGAGGAAACTCACGCAGACACAGGGAGAACATGCAGACTCCATGCAGGGGGCACCCAAGCAGCAGCACCACCACTGCTCTACTGTGCCACCCATTCAGAAACATGTCATTTTCTAACCTGTTTCGTCCAGACCAGGGTCGTGGTGGGACTGTAGACAGTCCCAGCCAGTATAGGGTACAATGGAGGAACAAACCCTGGGTAGGATGCTAGTCCATTGTAGGGTAAACACCCACACACTGGGGCCAATGTAGTGTTGCCAGTTCACCTTACCTGCATGTCTTTGGACTGTGGAAGGAAACCTGGGCACTGAGCACAGGGAGAACATGCAAGCTCTTCACAGGGAGGACCTGGGACATGAACCCTGGTCTTGTTACTGCAAGGCAGCAGTGCTACCATTGTGCTACCGTGCCAACTGCTATGAAACGTTGAGTTTTAAAATATTTAGCTTAGGTGGATATAACTTTGGCCATAACTGCATGTGTCTTTTTAGATGTAGGAAGTGAACCAGAGTACCTGGAGGAAAAAAACCTGCACAGACATAGACAAAATATTTGGACCAGTGCTAACCACTTCTCCACTCTAAATAGCTTTTTGTGTCATGGAAAAGGGTTTTCTCACAAAGCACAGCAGGGTGGCACGGTGGTGCAATGGTGGCACTGCTGCCTCTCAGGAAGGAGATCAGGGCTCACATTCTGTGTCCTCCCTTGTGTGGAGTTTGCATGTTCTCCCCGTGTCTGCGTGGGTTTCCTCCAGGTGCTCCGGTTTCCTCTTACAGTCGAAAGAAATGCAGGTTAGGTGGATTGGTGATACTAAATTAGCCCTAGTGTGTGGCTGAGGTGAGCATGCAAGTGTTTGCCCTGTGATGAACTGGCGCCCTAACCAGGGTTTGTTCCTGCCTTGTACCCTGTGCTGGCTAGGATTGGCTCCAGCACCCCATAACCATGTTCAAGTCTAAGTGGGTTAGAAAATGACTAACATGATCAATAGAGAGACAGATGGATCTTTTTAATGTAAAATATTCATCCATTTAACAAAAGCCTCAAACTGAATCAACAGTAGAAGGGACTCCTGGCCATTGCTGGACAGGGCACTCATTCATACCAGTTCAGAGTCAGCTGGCTGCCTCTCCTGTATGTCTTTGGAACGGAAGCCAAAGGAAGAGGAGACAAATCCACGTTAATCCAAAGTAAATGAGAAAATTACTGATAAACTGACAGTGAACCCAGCCGACACAACAGTGCTGGCAACTGCGCCACCGTGCTCACCTTTCTTTACCCAAAACATGCCTGAGTAAATCAAAGTTCATAAAGCAAAACCCAAATTACCCGCATGCAAATACTTTACGATGTTTTAAGACTTAGAACGGACATCATTCGCCCTAATACTGTCACCAATGAGATGCTTTGTGATTAACAGCGTGCCGATAAGGTCACTTGCCCCAAACGCAGTCATCTCGCCAGGATTCTGGAATTTTCAGGGCAATTTTTACGGTGCGTCTTTTCTCAAAATGGTTCACAATTGTGTAATGAAACCATTTACTTAAATAAAAGTACAACTGGAAGGTAATGCACCAACACTTACAACTTCATTCATTACTTGAAGGGTGAGGTAGAGCCGACAAATGGGAAAGGCGCCCCATAATGCACTGCGCCCGGGCTACGCGCACCCGCGCAAATTCTGGTGACAGGCGCCGTCCAGTCGAGCCGTGTCGTGTAATGGTGGGTGAGTGCGACAAAAGTAAATAAATAAATACATATATAAATGTGTTCGTGACTTTCGAGTGTTATTCAGAAATATATATAAAGTATTTCATGTGTGTACTGGATTAGTACTTTTCTATTATCGTGACGCAAATCGGTGGAACCGGTTACTTAATTTTTGGTTTTTAAATTATTAGGCTGTCCTACCCCAACCACAAATACCAACCTTAAAGTTAGTGGGGTGGAACATAGTTACCTATAGGTCCCTAATGTTAATTAATCTGTTCACACTGAATTACATTTTAACTATTTAGGCAGGTGTTTGATGTTTTGAGACGCGCTTTTTCAAACATCAGTTTTTCCCGTGACAAACCCGTTTTAATTTATAGTCTCACTAGCATTCGGAAGGACAGACACTTCTGCCCTTGAATATGAATTGTAAAGACGGTTAATCGTCATCCCAGAGTAAAACAGTAATATTACACGCTCAACCCAATTAGATCCTGTCATATCCATGGTTAATATGCCATATGTCAGGTGGTTTGAAAGGTATTAGGGGAATGAGATGGAGGCGGAAGTGGAGAGAAAAAATAAAAAGATGCTGTTCTGAGCAAGAGCTGGAG
>JANRMT010062850.1:27349683-27389810 GCA_026402145.1 Polypterus bichir lapradei | reverse complement strand
CTTTAGTGCCAATTTGCAGGAGTTCAGTTTTGTTGCAATTTAATTTTAAAGAGTTTTGCTCCATCCAGGTTTTAATTTCACTGAGGTAAGTTGTGAGCTGAGAAAACTCTGATGAAGTTGCACTTTTGACATTGAAATAGAGTTGAGTATCATCTGCATAAAAATGATAACCCAGTTTACCTGGCTGTCAGTTCTGTTTGTTTTAATTATCATTATTATTAGGGTACAATAAAGGGTGCAAACTGTACAAAAAAATAACAAAACAATAGGACAACGACAAAAGAGAGGTACGCGTTTAAAGCAAATGTAGAAATGCTTCTAAATCTCTCTCTATATAAAATCCAATATCTGTCGGTCTGTATGTATGTCCGCTTTTCACGAGAGAACTACGTAATGGATTTAGATCTCTTTTTTTTTTTCTATAATTTGCATGAATATTCCGATTGATTTTGTGATTTCTCTCATTGCGCTATGTATCATAGTTCACTTGGTTCACTTATAGGTACCGATCTTTTTGCACAAATCCAAGAGGCAGCGGGACCCTCCTCACTCACACTCCAGCCTCGGGGCATTCCTTACCTCCGCTTAGCAAGTGAACAAGAGAACTACTTAAAGGATTTATATCTTTTTATTATTTGCTTGAACATTCCAGTTGATTTTGCGACTTTTCCCATCACACTAAGTGTCATAGTTCACTTGCAGGAGTGATACATTTGCGCTAACCTGAGATAGAGACTGCAGGCCGAGGGGAGGAGGAAGTGTGACGTCAGGAGTGGGGAGCAGAGCAGGGCCCTCCTCACTGTCCTGTTTCACTACTATGCGGGCAGAGCCGGGGGGATGGCTAGTGCCTTATAAATGTAAAAGACTTACTCCTGTGCTTTTCTAAAAGCAGAATAAGAGAATGGGGAGAAAGCCCATCTAAATAAATTAGATCAGTTATTATCACTAATTGAATTTGGCTGAAATAAAAACCTGCAGCCACAGTGGGTCCTCAGGACCGAGTTTGGAAACCACTGGCTTAAACATTGTGCGTGACACTGTGAATGCTTCACTGGGCCTGCTTGAACTACACTTAGCAAATTATGAGGCAGCTATGTGAATTTGTGTTGATTGAAAGGTTTACTAAAGCCTTTCAGTTAATCGGTTTCATCTTTCATAATCTTTACTTGATCAGTTAACAGCAGAGTTTTCCTCTTAATGGAGAGTTCAACCTTTCCAGTACTGGGAATGCCCAACAGCTCCCTTAGGCAATGGAAGAGTCAACTCCAAGAAGCTCTGCTGGTTTTTAATTTTTTTTTCTCCTTAGCAATGACCGGCACGTTGATTTCAGTTTGTTGAAGGTAACACATGAATACTGATGATATGACATAAGGTTAGAAGTAATTGCCATTTCCCTACAGCCCACATACAATCCATTTAACAAAAACACACTTGATCCAATAATTTTTCAAGAGGATATTATACTTCTGCTTATTGCACCTTGTTAGACTGGACCAATCTAGTACTGTTAGTGTTTTGCTTGCTGACTTGTGGTCCTGGTAGGTCTTCCTTGTGTTTGCAGTGGGTTTATGGTTGTTTTTTTGCGGAAAGGTGACTTTGCACCAATAAATCGTATTTATTACAGTACAGTGAGACAAATCAAAAACTGTTATGTTTCTCAGCAAATATATTTCTGTTTATTTTGACCAGATCCAAATACAATTTATTGAAATGTACTTCTAGACCATGGCTGAGCCACCTCAGTATTTCACTGAAAGTTACAGACAGGCATCAGTTTACATCTCCCCAACTGATCTTGTAATATAGTGATTCCTGTTTCGTCCTGATATTACAAATTTAGATTCATTGCTCTTTAGGAAATTCTGCCACTTGCTCATGTTAAATGTTTGTGGGGTCTCATATACTGCAGCTTCTTCTGCTTGTTGCCTTTTTGAAAAAATGGTTTCTTATTTGAAACATCCCCGGCATGGCCATTTCTTTTAAGCTTTCTTTGCATGGTCAAAGCATGTTCTTTGGTGCCAGATCACTAGGCAAATACTGAGCAAGCACTTCACTGGATTTCCTTCTGTCCCTTGAAGAAGTGACTTTTAAGCACTGTTCATAAGAAACCAGATTTATGGGGATTCCCCTGTGTTTTATGTGCTCAGCTGCCCCAGCTTTTTCAAATGTCTTCAAGAGACGTTCAATACCACATTTTGAAAATTTGGTTTGATATGCTATTTGCAGCTGATCATAGCCAGTTGAAACAAAACCTTTTTTTCCCATTACCAAAGATTAGCTATTTCCATCTTATTCTTGAGCTCCCCAGTATTTGTGTTAACCACTAAATATACCATTTTTTTGGTTAACTATACAAATTATGGTGTAGTGGTGTCTCTGAGGCGAAGGTTCTGAGCTGGTTTCAGGTTCAAACCTGTTACTGCCAGAAGGGATTCTACTTCACTCTGTGGTGGGCTGGCGCCCTGCCCAGGGTTTGTTTCCTGCCTTGCGCTGTCTGTTGGCTGGGATTGGCTCCAGCAGACCCCCGTGACCCTGTAGTTAGGATATAGCGGGTTGGATAATGGATGGATGGGATTCTACTCTGTTGGGCCCTTGAGCAATGTCCATAACCTGAAGTTTGCTCCAGGGGTGCTGTACAATGGCTGATCTTGTTCTCTGACCACCAAAGGACATGAAAAAAGACAATTTCCTCTTGGGGACTAATACAGTGTGCCAAATACCAAAACAAACCCCAAAAACTAGTACACCTTGTATGGCTAGTAACTTCCGTATTAATTTGAATCATGTGTGGAGTTGGTGGAATGTAGGAAAGACACAGAATATCTGTTGTGCCTTGAGGAGAGAGGTTTGGGAGCCAGACCGGTTTTAACAAAATATAAATATGTTTTTGGAAAACCTTAAGCAATTTTGTTTCTTTTGATGTATCAGTACTTGTCTTTTGTATTCTTTACTTAAGTAAGTAAACACTGACTGCCAAGATACTCGGTTTGAAAAATAATTTTTGTGAGGCGGTGAAATACTTTTAGTCAGTACTGTATATCATCTGAGCTTGTTCTTTGACACTGATTGTTATCTGTGTATGTTATTTTATTAGTTACTTTTTTAAGGTTTTTTTGACAGAGTTCATTTAGATTTTATTTTTTTTTTCCTTTTAACAATTTTGTGTACTAACTGGATTTATTCTTTATCATGATTGAGGTATTCTTAGACTGCATTGTCCCAGTTAGATTTTTTTTGTATAATTTAAGTCACTGTCAAACTAATTAATTTGAGTAAGCATATTTTTTGCATTGAGAATAAAATTGTCTTTCTCATTTATAGTGCATGCACTTTAAGTTTCAATTTTTTCTTTTTCTGCTATCAGGTCCCTAACAGTAGTTTTATTATCCTTTATTTTACCAGCCTGTATAAGCTGTAGAAAGGTGTAAAGGCTTTATTCCTAAAGACTATAAAAATCACCTGGTTTTAAAGTCTATATTTGTAGCTGGCATGTTTTGTTAAAGATACACAAGCCTCACCCAAGTAGTTTGCCTGCTTCTTTGGACTGGTAGATGTCACATTCATGAAGTGGCCCTGTCTGATTTGCTGCTTTACAGAGAGCTTCGTGGAACTGGAACTGGATAATAAAGCTGACAAAATATCTGTAAAAGATAAAGTAACAACAATTAGATATTTAAAAAATTGAATTTCATCTTCTGAAAAGGGTAGTATTAAAATGCAGATATAAAAATTATTGTGGAAGAATAGATAGATTTATAGGTAATACTATTTGTCCCCAAAAAGAAATTAAAACATTACATAAGCTCAAGAAAAATGTTTATTTAGTTTAATTTATTTCAATTTTATTTTTTTCTTTTCCTTATCTTTTTGTGGTTTTGGAGTTTATGAAGTATATATGTATTCAGAGACAATGCAAAATTTAATTGAATTGAATTTAATCTTACCGAATGTATGGAACATTCGCGGGTATGTGAAATTTTGCACCTGGGTCAAAGTCATCCTCTGTGCGTGCCACTGGTGGGCACAGCCCTTGATATTTTAATCTGAAAATAAGGTAGAAAAATAAACTAATTTAGGATGTTTGTTAGGTGTTTAAGAGCGATAATGTTAATGAACACCAGCTAGAAACTCTCTTGGGTGTGCGGATGTTTACCTGAGATTCCACCACTCTTTGTTATAATCATTTTCTGAAATTCGGCCATCAAATACTTTCCACCTCCACTGGTCCATGAGATATCCAAAAGGTAAGAAAGCAATCTTGTCCAGAGCAATACTCAGAAGATAGTTAATTGTGCTATCTGAAAATTGGCAACAAAAATAGTTAGGACTGCATATCTGATTTTCCAAGGTAACTCTGTCCCTTTGTCAGTTCTTTTTATATTTAAAATATTAACTGCAGTATCAGTACCAAACATCCCCATCTGTCTTAGGACATCTAGGTAATTTTCTAATTTTAAAAAAGTTTTAGCAGCTGGCATTTTCACATGCCAATAAAGTATATTATTTGCAGGAATATTCAATTTACCGTAGTTTACCGAGGACCAATTAGCTACAAATGTTCATTGCACTATAGTTTGTAACTAGCTCTTCATCTAAACACATTAGATGTTTAGTTGAAAATATATAAATATATCTTGCAGTCACTGTATATAATTTTATACAGCACTTATTTTCTCTTCTTATAACACCATACTCTCAAAATTGGTATTACTGTGTGTAGTATTGTATTCCAATTATGTATGCTTTGTATGTGCTATATAACATACATTTTGATTGACTGAGAAATACTTTGCTTTCTAAGAAAATATTGAGATGTATTTATACTGCCACATATGACTCAGTTATGCAAGCAATTTGTAATTAAAACTGTGTTTCAAAACCAGTTTTTCTTAGTATTGCCTGACATTAATTATTTAATTTTTAGATTGACACAATTATTTTTAAAGTGGCATGTTTTACTTGTAGAATATACACTATAATACACCTAGAAAAATGAGATGTGTGTGAAAAATGAGGCTGCTGCTGTGTCATCATTCCTTTCCCTCCTCACAGTCCTCACAGATCCCAAATGTGTAATGTAGCTATAAGCTTAAAATAATCAAATCTATCGCACAAAACAAAAATGATACTTATTTAGGATGGTAGCAACTTGAATCTTGCACCCTAGTTTGTTTTTTTGTCAGTTTTTGCATATTATGTGTAGGGCTTATTATCCAAGATGTAAATGGTGCTCAACAGTTTGTAGTGCTATTGTCTATTGGCCCCCTTTAAAAATAATCTTGGGAGCTTGATCTTGCAGCTGTCACATATGAGCTGGGACTCCATTTTACACCTCAACCTGACAGCATTATCTGAGCTCATATAAATTCATTGCTGAGAAATTCTTATTTACTCATTATTTTACGCAGTTTTTTATGTTGCATTTTTATTCTGTAATGTACTGTGTTGTAGTATGTATTATGTGTATTACATGCTTTTATTAAGGATATGTTTAAGAATTTTTATGTGTTCTTGTTATGTGGCATAGGTATGTTGTGTGGTTAGTGTTTGCGTGTGAGAAAATCACTGAATTTGGTACATGCAACAATAATTACCCTGTAAACCTATATATGAACCTACTGTATATGTGAAATCAGTCAATCAAGCAAACTATTTTTATGCCTGACAGAACAGATTACACTGCAAATTAAGTTCCTTACCATGGTTATTTTGCACTTTGTCCAGCAGTCCTATGCTTTGCAGGTGTTTAGGTGTGGAGACAGACAGTGCTAAAACATCTCCAATGGCTTCATGGAAACCAGGGTTGGCTCCATCCCGGAATGGAATGGGCAGATCTTTGTATTGGAGGAAGTATTGAACATGACCCATCTCATGATGAACTGTAATCAGGTCATCCATTGTCACTACAGTGCACTGCTTGATTCTAAAAACATACATAATGTGTAAAATATATGCTTGCAAAATATGCTTGCAGTTCTAATTACAATACAGAAAATCCAACTATACACAAGACATAGGTTAAAAATAAACAGCCTGCAAAAAGAATGTTGCTACTGAGCTTAAATTTATATAGATATTGTGACCAAAGTGCTTTATTTTATGTGTGTGCAGCAGAACACTCAATGTACAGTATCTGTCTGCTGTTTCTTCAATGAAATTTTTTATCTCTGTGATTGACTATAGCTGTGTGGGTCAGTGTGCCCTGTGATGGATTTATGATTCATCTAGAGCTGGTTCCAGCCTTGACCTTAATGTTGCTGGGATGGGCTCTATGACTTTGTAATATATCAAACAGTACATGATACATTAGGGTGGCATCTTCTCTACCTTAACATCTTTCCTCTGTGCTGCACTTTCTAATCATCACTACTTTATAGAATAAATTTTAAGTGATACAAAAAAGATGTCATTTTTTGTGAGACTTTAAACACATTAGTTAGAAACAATGTCATAGATAGTTTTTAGATTTTTTCCTTTCACATTAATTTCATCTTTTTTTTTATTGATTACCTCTTGTATTTGTAAACATTAATTCTCCTAAGATGTGAATTTTTAAAGAACTGTTAATTTGGGATGATAACCATTATTATCTGCTAGTACTAATTTTCTTTTTTTGCCAATTTGGTAGAAAGATCATTTAAGTGAATAAGTGAGACAGTTTTCCTCTCTATCCTTTCTTTGGATTTCACTACTCTGTAACCACCAGTTTCTAGATGGCTATTTAGAACATAAGTTTTTTTTCCTTGCATTATCTTTGAAAATCTGGGAAAATTCTAAGCAGTTTGTTGTATGAGTTCACTACTACATATTTCACTAAAGGTAAATACTCTGTTTATACCAAAGTTTTCTCAGCCTTTCATAAATTCATGGATTGGTCTTCTGCAAGTTATCTGTTAGATGTATTCTAAAATAATGAGTAGAATAGATAGTCTCAACTTTGAAGTGTCTCACCTGAAATCTTTTCCATTGTAGAAATCCCATGCAGAAGCATGGCACACTACCTCACGTCCATCTGTAGGCTTCGTTATCATGGATTTGTTCCAGAATTCTTGTGGCATTGATAGCAGACCCAGAGAGGTGAAAAACTTCTCAGATTCATTAAACATTTTTAAAGCATCCCAATTCTAAATTGTAAATAAGGTGGTAATTAGAATACACATTGTGTATGTGCTCAGTTTCTAGTACTTGTGTAATATTCTATAGCAGGGGTTTGATAAGTTGTTCCTGGAGGGCTGTAGTTGCTGCAAGTTTTTGTTCCAACCCGATTGTTTAATTTAAAACCAGTCCTTGCCAATAACAGATCTTATTCGATTTTATGGCTTGTTAGTATTCCTTTTGCCATATCAGGTCATTGATATATGGCATATTTTATTCCCTTCCAAGGATATCATCCAAATGATTTGTAGCCCAAAGCGAACAGATTACTCTCAGTCCATCACTTGTTTCTTCTTAGTTTCATTCCATATATTCGTTAAACCAGATAGTGCACAGTTAATACACGCTTGTATAAATAAAAATAAGTTGCATCTTATTGCTAATAAGGAACAGTTAGAAATTATGAATGCAACTGATTCAGACTAATATAATGAGTTAAAGGTGGGTAATCATAAGAACAAAACTAAAATGAAGCATAAAAATGTTGCTGGATCATTAAGTGCTTCAACAGCAATAATTAGCTTCTCATTAATAAGTTAAGTTGGAACAAAAATCTGAAGACACTATGTCCCTCAAGGATCTTTGGCCCTTTGCAGACCTTTGAGCTAGAGACTGTTTGTGTATTATCTAACCATTGGTTAGTATTGCAGCAGTTCTTAATGCAAACCTGTGACTGAAGCTGAACAGACATTTGTAAAGTTAAAAGGTACTGCATGCTTTTCATATTGCAAGACATCATACTGTAGTGTTTCGTAGGCGTTGTGACCTATGCCTTATTTCTATGGTGAAGGAGTTGAACATATAATGATTTCTTATGAAAACCTAAGGCTCAGGAAATGTATAAGTAATTTGACGGTTACTGAGTAGAGACATTTTATTTATTTTAAGTTATAATAACCTTTGGATTAGCTGTACCTTTTCCACCATAGCTGGTGTAGCGTCTACTTGTGTGGCATCAGGGTAAGGAATCATCAGGTTGTAAATATTGGACCAAGACTGAGCCCACATATTACCTGAAATTAGAAGACAGGTAGCAGTGTAAAGTAATTTCCCACCCCCTGTCAGTTTTATATGTTTAAATAATTAGGAGGAATTTCTTTTCACCTCCTAGAAATTCTGAGAGTATATAAACTTGCATTATGATATACAGTATTCTGAACAGTATAATTTTTGTAAAAATAAAACCCTTAATTTTACATAAAAGGGTAACAATATACAATTTAATGTGGTAGTGTTTATTGTAATTAAAATAGACCCAATTGTAATTACTTGGAAAAAAATTAGCAAGAGAGGAAATAACATAGTATAAATGCAGGCCATTCATAATGCTGCTTCTTTGACAGTTGCGTTAGGTATATTAGCATAATGAAATATTTAATTACTGTATAAAAAGAGTTTCACTTTGTAGTTATCACTAGCATGTTGATTTGTATGGGTTTATATCTTGAGAGCTTTAGAAAAAGAATTAATGAAATTGTTTAGTTTTAAAAATACTGTTTAGCTTACCCAGAAGATGAGCAGGAATAGGACCCTTCAGATTAATATACTGTGAACCATATAACTTATACAGAGCCCTGCGGGTGTAGGCATGCAGTTGAAGATAGAGGGGCTGTAGTTCTGTGTACAGTTTTTCTAGATCCTGTTCAAAAGTAGGTGTTTCATATAGGGAACGCCAGAAGGCACCATTGTCAGCATGATCTGCAAATTAAAACGTAGAACTGGTTTAAGATTGTGCACTTTTATTCGCTGTTTTTCTTTGACACAAAATCCCAAATGCCATATGCAGTTAGTACTTGCCTGATCAGGATCACCTGATCTTCCTATATAATTGACTGTTCAACATACAAGGGTATTTACATCAGGTAGGCAGCTACAATGGGTTTATGCATGTGCCATTCATAGTGAGAATTGACAAGGCTGAATTGCCTTTAAATGTGACCTGGTTCATAAACCAAGAAGCTAGTGTTCTTTCATTGTACTACTTCCTTCACAACCACTTACTGTTCAGTCTTGCTGCCTTGTTTCTGAGCATCACGTATTTTTTGTAGTCCTGACGGATATTCTTTCCAGAAGCATCATGCCACCCTTTCCAGGCTAACAGAAGTTCATTGTAGTTTCTGGATTTGGCAAGGAGTTCTGTTAAGTCTGTAGGAACAAGGTTAGTGTCACTTATTTAGGGCTACTGTATCTTGAGGTTCTAATTATGCTAATGTTTTTTCCATCTGTAGTTAATATGGTTAGTTGGAGTTTTAAATGAGTATGAAATACCTTTTTTTTTTTTTTTTTTTTTTCCCTTTTTCTGTGAAAAATTAGTAAGGTCCCTAATAAAGCATAAAATAGCCATATAAATATGGAAACATCTTTCTGTTTATTTTTTTTTATTTTATATATTGCAAGGCCTTTTGTAGTATGGTGATATGTTAAAGTCATTTACAAAACAATTAACGGTACAGTAAAAGAGGGAATATTGCCATCCATCCACCCATTCATATATATTCTGATGGAAACCGGGGTGTCTGCGAGCCCAAACCTACTCACAAGCACAGTCCCAGGTTCAAATAAAGGTTGAATTATTCACCTAAATCCTCTCCAAAGTTGCAAAAGCACAAAAACACAGGTTTTCTCTCTTCACAATTTAGTGTACCAGTACAATTTCTCTCAGCTCCGCACTGCCCTCCTCCAGTCGAGTGTTGCCTCTCTTCCTCCCAGCTCTGACTTGCCTGACCAAGGGAGTGCAGTCCCTTTTATTAAGGACCCGGGAGTACTTCCGGTGCCAGGGCCCCTGTCCGATGGAAGCACTTCCGGGTCATACATAAGTCCATTAGATCAAGTAGCTTGTCTCCATGCAGCGCCCTCTTGTGGCATCCAGTGATTCCAGCAGGGCTGCTCTGCCAGACTACATTTTCCTGCATGTCCCGCTGACTTTCCACTGGGTACCGATATCCGGCACTGCTGCCATCTAGCCTGCTGGGGGAATAACAAACCCCCCAGAGACATCTTTTCTTTTCAATGGGCGGTCCTTCCATCCTTTCCAATTCTTCCTTCCGGGTCTGCTCCTTCTTTCCTCTGAAGCCAGGATGCTTGTCTGCCTATTAGGAGTCTCCCGTCCGGGATGCCCGTCCAGCTCATGTGGCACCTACATTATATATATATATATTTTATGTGTGTGTGTGTGTATGTATGTGTGTGTATATGTGTATATATATATATATATATATATATATATATATATACACACACACAAAATTAAAAGGATACTTTTTAATCAGAGTATAGCATCATGTCAATGAAACTTCTGGGCTATTGATCTGGTCAGTTAAGTAGCAGGGGGGGGTTGTTAGTCAGTTTTCGCTGCTTTGGTGTTAATAAAATTAACAACAGGTGCACTAGAGGGGAAACAATGTGATGACCCCCAAAACAGGAATGGTTTAACAGGTGGAGGCCACTGACATTTTTCCCCTCCTCATCTGTTTTTTCACTAGTTTTGCATTTGGCTATGGTCAGTGTCACTACTGGTAGCATGACGTGATACCTGGACCTTACAGAGTTTGCACAGGTAGTCCAACTTCTCCAGGATGGCATATCAATATGTACCATTGTCAGAAGGTTTGCTGTGTCTTCCAGCACAGTCTCAAGGGCAGGATGGAGATACCAGGAGACAGGCAGTTACTCTAGGAGAGCTGGACAGGGCTGTAGAAGGTCCTTAACCCATCAACAGGACCGGCATCTGCTCCTTTGGGCAAGGAGGAACAGCATGAGCACTGCCAGATGCTTACAAAATGACCTCCAGCAGGCCACTGGTGTGAATGTCTCTGACCAAACAATCAGAAAGAGACTTCATGAGTGTGAGGTGAGGGCTTGACGTCCTCTAGTGGCCCCTGTGCTCACTGCCTGGCACTGTGGAGCTCAGTTGGCATTTGCCATAGAATACCAGAATTGGCAGGTCCACCACTGGTGCCCTGTGCTTTTCACAGATGAGAGCAGGTTCACTCTGAGCCCATGTGACAGACGTGAAAGGGTCTGGAGAAGCTGTGGAGAACGTTATGCTGCCTGTAACATCGTTCAACATGACCGGTTTGGTGATGGGTCAGTGATGGTCTGGGGAGGCATATCCATGGAGGGACACACAGACATTACAGGTTAGACAACGGCACCTTGACTGCCATTAGGTATCGGGATGAAATACTTGGATCCATTGTCAGACCCTGTACTGGTTCAGTGGGTCCTGGGTTCCTTCTGGTGCATGATAATGCCCGGCCTAATGTGGCAAGAGTATACAGGCAGTTCCTGGAGGATGAAGGAATTGATACCATTAACTGGCCCCCACACTCGCCTGACCTAAATCCAATAGAACACCTCTGGGACATCATGTTTCGGTCCATCCGACGCCTCCAGGTTGCACCTCACACTGTCCAGGAGCTCAGTCATGCCCTGGTCCAGATCTGGGAGGAGATCCCCAGGACACCATCCGTCGTCTCATTAGGAGAATGCCATCCCCCCCCCCGACTTTGTCAGGCATGCATACAAGCACATGGGGGCCATACAAGCTACTGATTACGATTTTGAGTTGATGCAATGAAATTTCGGCAAAATGGACTAGCCTGCTGCATAATTTTTTCACTTTGATTTTCGGGGTGTCTTTGAATTCTCCCCTCTGTAGGTTGATATTTTTCATTTCTATCAAATGATGTGGCATCCTTTCATTCCTAACACATTACCATACCAGTCCATATCAGTAGAGATATCCAGCATGATTGTTTTTCCCGTTGAGATCTGATGTGTTTTCAAAGTGTTCCTTTAATTTTTTTGAACAGTGTATATGCACACATTATACAACAGAGACAGACTAAAGTCAAAGGACCAAATTCATTAAAGAAAATTATATGCACTCATAATTTGGATATAAAATGATCAGTTTAAATTTGACAAAATGGCTATATTTTTTATTGTTATTGCTAGTTGGTGCAAAGATAATTTGTGTGCTGTATCTGTTTGTACTGCTTGGTTTTTTTACAGATAGTACCTGATATTCTGAGTAAATCTCTCTTTTGAATAACATGCTTGCCATGTAGCAAATATACAATAATGTTTTGTAAATAAAATGTTATTAACTTGATTCTTGGGGAAAATGTAGTATCAACAAGTACAAAACATTGACTGCTGGGGTGTTGTGAATGTACAGTACATGTAGAGTGTAAAATCTAGGAAATAGGAACACAATTAAATAAGAATTTGGTTAAAAATATTTATGAATCCATCTTTAGGAAAGCCTGTGTGTTTCTGCACAGTGCTAGAGTTTGACACATCTAAGTAATTTAAATTGAAAATTATGTTACACTTTATATTATTCCATTTATTAAAACCTGAGTTAGACCTGCTTACCTGGATCTAAAGGAAGGCATTTATCTTGATTAAGACAACCCTTTGCAGTACTGTATATGGTCTCCATGTCAGAGAGAATGGTGTTGTACTAAAAAAGCAAAGATAGATGACAGTGTGTGATTTTTCTGTATTCCCCTTTGACGAGATATCTTGAATCTCTACTGGTTTTGCAGTGCCTTAATAAAAGAGGTAAAACTAATACCTTGGGTGGTTACGGTCAGGAAATTAGCGGTAGCAATTATTTACAAATAATTCATTTGGAAAATAAGGCTTTTAAAGGATATGTTCAATATATTGTCTTTCAAGTCATTTGTTTTTTCACAATCATGGTATAAAATAATTTGCCAAGGAAAATCGTTTTCTTAAAGAAGCATTTTTTTAATAAGTAAAAATATTTTGTATCTGTTCTTGTGGTTTAAAATGGTGTCTACTGGATAATTAGTTAGCACTTACTAAAGTGTCCATTTTGAACCCAAGAAAACTGAATTTGAACAAGAACAAAATACAGTGTAGGATGAAAAACTTTGTCTTATACTGGAATATCTAATGCTTATGATCCCTCACCTCTTTCAGTTCATTTTCAGGAAGCGCAGCTTGCTCAATGTCACTCAGTTTCTTAAGAATGCGTTTTACATTTTCATCTTTGAAGTCACTATAGTCAAACTTGCGGGCTTCCAGGCCATATATAAGGGCTTGATTGTTCATCTCCAGATTCTTTTCTAACTAAATATGAAAAAGAAATGTTTTGTGTACATTTAGAAATGCACAAATGCATTTTATGGTTATAAATTTTTGTATAATTTTAATACTTTGTAAAACATTGATCCTTTAACCTGCTTTATAAAAAGACAAACTTTGATTAAATAAGTTTAATGCAATAGTTTTGTTAATTTCTTTTGAGAAATAGTTACCATGATCTCCTTGTTTTTGCTATTAATATCTGTATTATATGCCCACGATGCTTCTGTGTAAGCATTCCACACCTCCTTTGCCATCGTATCAAATTTTTCTATAAATTGGACTGCTTCAGTTTCATCTGTGTTTTTGTCTGCAAATGCACATCAAAAATCAGCAGTATTCATAGTAGAACAAATGTATCTTTTTCTTTTATAATAATTATTATAAATAATGGAAGAAGATATTACAACCTTAAAATCTGAGGATAGTAGATGGTTGTAGTTCAAATTTTTAAAACAGTATAAATGTAAATAAGCAGAAAGCATGTTTTTTGTTTTTTTTAAAGTCAGGTTTTTGCAGTACCCACAAAAGCATTTTTAAACACTTTGCTACACTACTCACCAGTACCACTGGGGTAACCTTCAGGAACGGGGGGGCGCCAATCAAAATCTGGCCATCCAAGAGTTTCGTTCTTATTTTGCTGTTCTAGCCATTCAATTACAGGCTTGAAATATTCCAGTAATGGTCCAGCATCCATTTTGTCAGTATTTGTGACATTGTATAGAATCTCTTGCCACGGTTTGGAAGATCCTGCACTAAGGGCTGCCCTGAGTAAACAAAAGAATTTCATATGAAGGCACAGATGCATGTGGGAATGGAGATATTCCGCTATTTAAATTTGGAGTTGAACTTTTTCCTCCCTATACAATAATCTTATGTTCAAAAATGTATGTTTTTATTTTCTGTAGAAATGCTTTTCTCCTTGGGTCAATTTTTTTTTTTGGAGTAATATACACGGGGTGAAAAGTATCATTGTTTTCATCCTCAATTTCCTCAAACAGAAACTGCAGTAATACTATAACAGAAAAACAGAGCAAGCAGCTTGAAGAAAAAAAAAGTTTTGAAGTTAAAAATTGAATTTTTTCAGTGAATTATCAGATTATACCCAAGTGATGAATTTTAGTGCTCTTATTATTAGGGTTGCACCAATTTAGACTGCAATTGGTCAGTTCAGTTTTCTGATTTTAGACACTTTGAATCTGCTTATCAACAATAGGATGTGCCTCTTTAACAAGTTCTTATTGACTATAACTAATTATACCTTGACTGTGGAATATATTTTATTGTAAAATGTAATAAGTTAGGCAGTGACACTGTGCTGTACTTTGCATGTTTATGGCATATTGTAAAAGGAATATATAGATACAACTCTCATCCACAAATTTAGCAAAATTCTGAAATTGTCATTTTTTACAGCCAAAAAGCAGAAAGTAATATTACAGAGGATTGCTGTTAACACACAGGGATCAACATTCAAGGTTTAAACGCTCATGTTTAAATTGAATCTCCTTTTTAAGATGTGCCATATTATATTTTAAGGCTACGTATCATTTGATGAGAGTAGATATTGTCAAATTTAAATAATAAATTAAAGAGAAGAGCTAGGCATGCATGTAAAATAGAGTGGAGATGTACTATATAAGACTTTCTCTAATGCCTTGCCAACATTGTTCTAAGGTACAGAGGCTGTCATATTGAGGGCATTTTGGATATATACATGTATATATTTGTAGCAACTGTGTTTATAATAGTTAATGAAGTATCCATATTAGTACCTGTGCCTTTTTAGCTTTAAAAGTTGTGGTCATCCTTTAATTTCAAACCACAGATATCTAAGAATGGAACAGTGTGCAATAGTGTTGCTGATACAGTATCAATGTGTTGTACCTAAAATGCTCGTTTAAGTAGTGTGATGTGTTGTATAAGCAACCTTGCTCCATTTATTTTAAAATGTTGTATTCGTCATTGATTTCCACAGTATATCTTGACACAGGTTTTTTTAATATAACAAAAAATTAGTTAAAAGCTGATTTGACTGAATATTTGCCACGATTGGCTGATTCTGGACAGTATTTGATCAATCAGCCCTCTACTTACGATAGCAGGTGTCCTGCTTTTGTTGACCTGTAGATATCACATTTGTGAAGTGGTCCTTGGTGATTAGCTGCTTCACACAAAGCTTTGTGAAACTGGAACTGAAGAATGAAGCTCACAAAATATCTGTATAAAAAGTGAGAGCAGTAGCATTTAATTAAAAGTAAGAATCCTGTGATATAACTACATTCATCTAAAACAAAATGACTTAAATGAGGTTCCTCAGCGCAAGAATATGGAAGCATTATTGAATAGCCTCAGATCAGAACCGCTGCCTCTCTGAATCGAGATGAACCATACTTGGGGCAATTCCTGTTTTGTGCCCACAAGCAATGCACCAGGCCTGGGAGAAGACCCAAAGCAGACACAGAACCTTTTGTATCTTTTGATTGAGCTGAAAGTTTCTGTGAGTTGCCAATGTTAATCTAGAAAATGATGCTAAAGACAAGGTGACCTAGTTTCTCCAGCTTGCATGTTGTCTCCACAACCCTCACTAGAATAAGCAGAGTATATATGTCAAGTGAAGATAAAAGTGTGCGGACAAATTAATAATGAACTCATGTCCTTAATTTACCTGATATAAGGAGTGTTTCCAGGAATATGATATTTTGCACCAGGATCAAAGTTCTCTTCAGTTCGTGGTACAGGAGGGCAGATACCCTGATACTTGGTTCTGTTAAAGCAATGAACATATTAGACATCAGTGGACTACAAAATAACAAAAGTAAAGCCTCTTTCTTGAGTCGTGTAATTATGACTCTGTTTAAGCAGAAATGCAAGGAATTCTGTGTCATTTATCCATTAAGATAGATAATTAGATACCTTCTTTCTGCTTGTGAGCATCTTGGGACAGATGTTAGTAGCCTATTTAAAGAGTGTCTCATTACTAATTACAATATATCCTGACCCAACTTTCTTACAAAATCTTGACGCCCTTGTCAATCCTTAGCATTATATTCTAATGAAGCTTTAGCTATTTCTACCGCATAAAATATAAAGTCATGCTCCTTTAATAATGATTATCAGATGCTTTTATTTCTAATGGTTAATGCTGTTCAAGCCAAATTAATTGTTGCTTTTGGAGAAAAACCATTAGTAGATGATAGTAGGGTTGTCAGAGGTATATTGATATTATATTGATTTTTTTTTAATCAATACATTCCCGGTATGTTATGATCTTAAACACATGTTATGGTGTTTCATTTTCTACAGGTCTTTGAATATCACTTGTTGATGTATTTTATTTTCTCTCTTTCCTCTCAAAAAAGCAGTTGGTTCCTTGGGTTGCTTTACAACAAATAGAGATGAGATGTTTGTAAGGAAATCTCTAGCACCTTGTTTGCAAGTGTATTATTATCTAAGCCAGCAGTGTGTATTAGTGGCTATGAAATTGGGTTTAAACCACAAGGCTGGGACCTGGAGCATATTATTTACCTTGCATGACCTCCAATTACAAAAACAAAATCTTCTTACCGTAGGTACCACCATTCAGAATTGTAGCGATTTTCAGGTATGTGTCCACTGAAAACTCCCCACCGCCACTGATCGATTAAGTATCCAAATGGCAGGAAAGCTATTTTCTCCAGAGCCATCTTCAAAAGGTAGTTAATGTCAATTTCTAAGGGAGAGAAAGTCCAGCAAATAAGAGATCTAGATTGCATTAAGGTATTGGTAAAAAGCTAGAGGTGAAAGATATCATCTAGGAATGTTTTGATAAGGTTTTTTTTTTTTTAGGCCGATACCAATCACAGATTTCATGTTACTTAATTAGCCGATTCTGAGATATATTTTCCCTTTAAAAAACTTTTTACACTAATCTCCTGCATAACCAGACAAATAGGAGCCTTGTGTTGTATATTAAAATTTATTTTGATAATTAAACTATAGACCACTCATTAACTGTTCATTTTTTATTAACAAGATGAAATTCTGTAGGCTTATAGTTCAGTGACCATAAAATACTAAAAAATATAATTTCCTTAAAATACATACTTTTACTAATAAAATATGAACAAAAATATTTATCCAGAATACATATGGCATAAAAGAAAATAAAATGCTTCTCATAATAACAAGCTATCTTATTGTTTATTTTTTTGTAATGTATATATCTGAAGCAAGGTTTAAGTAAAAAAAAAAAAGTTTTATTTGAAATCATTATTTTTAATTATATTTTTAATTATTTGAAATCAGTAATTGCACTACAGCTGTTTGCTATTAAAATATATATTTACTCTGTTACACTGAAGGAAAAAAACACACCTGTTTATCCACTAGACATTTGAACTTTTTTGAGGTGTAATTATAAAATATAGATTATGACAGCTACAAATAATGAACACAGTATAAATCTTTAAAAAAATTGTTTATTAAGCAGGATTTTCAAATTCTTCTTTCTTTTCTTTTTCAATTAAAAGTGTAAGCTGCTTTGTTTTAAACAAGCTTGCTATCCAAACTCAAGCAGTGTTCATTTTAATTTAAAGGACAAAATAAAAAAGGTCTAAATTCCTTAAAGTAGTTTCTCTTGCCGTTGGTCTAATTTCACAGGACAACTTCTTTGATTACTTTTTTCAGTTTATTACTCCACTTTCTTTAACATAAAGGCTAATATTGCAATCGCCTCTTGTTCACTGATAAAACAAGTTTCCACTCACTGGTCTTTGTTTACACTGCAGGGAGTTTGCTGCAAAACAGGGGAAAAAAGATGCTTGCTGGCTCATCTACAGTAATACCTTGCGTAAAGGAGTACTGCAACTAAATTACCATAAAGCTTAGTAAAACATTAGCCTTTTTACTGATCACTGATCAAGTCTTTTTTTTAGTGAAAATCGGCTGATTTATATTAGCGGACGATTGATCGGTGCATCTGTAGTATGAACATTACAAATTTCTATCATATTGAGATTACAGAGAAAGAGAGAGAAAATTTGCATTTTTTTTCTCATTAAATGTAGCGACTAAAAAACGTTTCATTAATTCAAGAGAAACTATTTAAGCTTAAAGTTAAATTTCATTGCAGGTTAATCTACCTTAGCCTGCCAATTTCTAAAACTGTTCTAAAAAAGATTATAACTAAACAAGTTTGTCATAATTAAGAATTTTGTAAACTTGGCAGATCGATTTTCGGAGAGAGTTAGAGAGACAGTCACTCTACAGTCTGCTTGTGCTTGTGAAAGGAAAGTAAAGAGAACACTCGCATGTGATGCTCTTTTTCAGAAATCTATTGGTCTTGTTGCAGTGTGTGAAAGCAACAGGAAAATGTCCTAACAGAGCCAATTAGAGCATTGAAAGTATTTGATTTTTAAAGATGGGAGTAGAGTGGTGTATGATGCTAGGCAGAAATAGGGAGACCAATCAAAACACAATTATGCTGTCAAACATAACATATACCCCAGCAAAAATGTTATGATAGGAAGGATCTTTTAGACAACTCTTTGTTGCAAATTTGTGTGTATATTGAGTACATGGTGTATTCAGGATGTGTTGTCAGTCATCCTGACAAATACACAAGTAGAGCAAGTTCAAAATCTAGTCAAAATTATGCTTGCTTTTAGCAGTGTGTTTAAGAGTCATTTAAAATCTATTATTTGGATACTCAAGATAAAAGTTAAATGTGACTGATTAAAGAACAAATAGAGTCATTCATCTGACCAGAAGTTTGTGAAACATCAATAAGCAAAGGTTATCCTGAAAAAATCCATTACATCCTACCTTGTCTGTCTTATTTTCTACACTAAAAATTCCATTAAGTAGTTTGATATGTGTAAATAGTTTGCTGTGCAGAATCAAAACAGCATGGTACAAAAGATCAACTTGTACTTTCAGCCCATTCTTCTTAAATATAAATAGTTAATTAATAAAACATATTCCTTTTAATAATACAATACTTTTGGTTTTCTTTTTCTTAGTTTTACTTCAGTTGATCAGCTTAGTTTGCCATTCAGGCATGATAAACTTCACTTTAGCCTTGGTTTTTTTTTTTTTTTTTTTTATGGCTTACTGCTTACCTGTTCCACAGCTAGTGTACCCTTCTTGTATGTGTGGATAAACTTTTTATTGATTTACGTGACAAACAAGTTACATAGATGAATGTAGGCAGTTTTACAAGACGCATTTGAAGGGCAAAGTGTAGAGCTCACAGGCTGGTGACAAGGTCATATTCTTAGAGTTTTTCTTTGTGGAACTTTCTAGTTGTGGTAATCTTGAGAGATTTTTGAAAGTTAACTGTGAAGTCTGAATCTTTGTGTAGTTTACAGGGACAGAATTTTATGTGGCAATAACTACCTTTTAGGAAAGGTAAGACTTGTAATGCAGGAACGTGTTGCATATACACCAAAGGTTCACAGATGAAGTAGTGGACATATTCACAGGTTATTCAAGTGTTGTTTGAAGTTGGAGATAAGGAGCCAGGAGCATTGATTGGCTGAGATTCGACAATTACTAACATAATGAAGGCAAGCAATAATAATTTGAGAGCATTTTTACATATTTATTTAATTATGACTGACACAGTATAGAATTTGATTTTGTGTGTGTGTGTGTGTGTGTGTGTGTGTGTGCATGTGTGTGTGTGATGGCAGATTTTTTTTTCTAATTTGTTCTGATGTGAAGTTATAAATACCTGGGAGTCCATCTGCAGTGGACTGGACTGAGTAAACAGCAAAGGCTTGCTGTGGAAACATGGCCTAAGCATTCTCTTCTTTTTGATGAGGTTCAGATCTTTTAAAGTGTACAACAGATTACTGGGGTATATTTATTTTTTTATTTGATGTACTTTGTTAATCCTTGAGGGGAAACTGTCTTTTCTGAAATGGTAACACATTCATGGACTGTAGAATGCCCATGGCAGTGGGTGGTCTTTTGGTCTTGGAACCCTATGTCTAGCCAACTAGAGCTTTCATTTTGCTGTCTGACCATAGTTGGCAATTAGGCTAAACATTATAATTATCCACCATTATAGGTAAATTTTCCTTAGTTTTTAATTTCTTTTGCATTTCTGTTTAGCAATTGTTATTATTATTATTAAGCACTTTGAGATACTTTCATGCATGAAAATGTGTTATATAAATAATGTTGTTTTTGGAGTTGTTGTACCTGTCCAGTAACTAGAGTAGTGTATTGTTCTACTCTATTCTCTCTTGGAGGAGTAACGGCAGTTCCATGGATGTTAGAAGCCTAAATAAACTCATCGGGAAGATCAGCAACAGTAGTGTTCTGGTTGAAGGTAGTGTCAAAATAGATAATGATGGGAAAAATGAGAGGCAATCAAGACTATTAGAACTCATCCTCTTCACAATGTGTTCACCTGGAGCAGTTTTAACCACTAATGTATTTGAACACAGTGTAATAAGAGGCACTACTGTGGCTGTGCTGTTCTGGCTCTTCATATCATACAGTACCTGACTACTGTATCCTATTATAACATTGATATAGGGACCCTTCATGTGGACCTTAAATGTACACTGGATCTACTGTGTATCTAATACTTCCTGTTCCACTTTTCTTGTTACTGTTTCCCACTGTACCTTCTGCATGTGTACTTCACGTTCTTTGTTGTCTTGGGGACCATGTTTTCATTGCAACTAATTGTGTCAGTCAGGACTGAGATTAGGAGTTTGTTACATAACTAAGTTTGAAATGTTACTATTTATGCAGTTTTATTGGATATTTAAAATTGTAAGATATTGACCTTTATCTCGGTGAAGTGTTTTAAGCTGGCCAGAATCGAGTCTTTACTAAGAAGATCAATCAGTTGAGTCCCATTTACGTCCACACAAATCCTAATCAACTGTTAAAATATATTTTAGGAAGAATCTGATATGTATTATTATTCCCAGAAAATGTTTACCAAGCTAAAACAGTATTTTTTTTGTGCTGTTTCTAAAATGACATCTATCTATACTTACAAAAGGCAAAGCCCTCACTGACTGACTGACTGACTCATCACTAATTCTCCAACTTCCCGTGTAGGTAGAAGGCTGAAATTTGGCAGGCTCATTCCTTACAGCTTACTTACAAAAGTAAGGCAGGTTTCATTTCGAAATTCTACACCTAATGGTCATAACTATAACCTACTTACGTACATCTATACGGCCATAGCCTACAGCTTGGTCGCCGTGTGAGGCAGAGTTGCGTCCCTCATTGTCACGCCTCCCATGTAATTGAGTGCCTGCCCATATAAGGCCATCCGTCAGCAGCAGTCCAATAGACACGCTGCCGCTAAATATTCGCGGGTGAAGGACTGTGCTTATACAAATGAAGATGAGATGGTCAAGGATAGACTAGTGTTTGGCAGAAATTCGGCGAAAGTGCGAGAGAAACTTTTAAGTGCCGGGTCTTAGCTAACATTAAATAAAGCCGTGGACATCACAAGATCGCACGAGATAGCATAAGCACAGCTGAGAACCTTCGATGCATGTACTCCGAGCGGCTCACGTGAACTGACTGTGAACGCAGTATGCAGAGAACAAGCAAGAGCTCCAAAGAGCGCTGAACAAAAAACGCATTACACAATTGAGAAGACAGCAAAAGAATATGAAGCAAGTGACGAATACAAGCATATTCATAAGTGCAGCTACTGCGGAAATAAAGCACGGTGTAAACCTTAAGTTTAAATTAAGTTCATAGACAGGCTGCCGCTGGCTTTTGTCATGCCTACAACGAATACGATATTCGTGAGATACAAGTTTAATTAGAAGACGCAGGGTATAAACGAGACTTTTGATCACTTTGTAATGAAGTTAAAATTGCTGTAACGGAGTTAAAATTGCTGGTGAAGGACTGTGCTTATGCAAATGAAGATGAGATGGTCAGGGATAGAATAGTGTTTGGCACAAACTCAGCAAAAGTGCGAGAGAAACTTTTAAGTGCCAGGTCTGAGCTAACATTAAATAAAGCCATGGACATAGCAAGATCGCATGAGATAGCACAAGCACAGCTGAGAACCTTCGATGCATGTACTCTGAGCGGCTCACGTGAACTGACTTTGCAGGACTGGGAAAGGTAAACCGTGCATGCAGTGTGTGATGTCTCAGGTAAAGAGTAAGACGAGCTGCTTATTGATGCAGTAGGAAAGGAACAACCCTCTGACGCTGAACAAGCCTTTGTACACATATCAATAGGAAAGCAAGGTGTAAAGCTTAAGTTTAAATTACGTTCATAGACACGCTGCCGCTAAATATTAGCAGGCAAATCCACAACTTAATACCGGGAATGCCTGTTAAACATCTTAGATTCACGAGTACCGATTTGGGTAGTGATCACTTCGATGAATGAAACCTGTTATCTTTACAACGGTTGACAACGAAGATGAGATGGTCAGGGATAGACTAGACAAACACGGAATGTAACTTGAACACAACACATCCTCCAAATACGAACCTGATTGAAAGAAATAATGATAATCAAATCCTTGATGACAGCAACACTCATAACAGTGACAAAACAATTACATTGACAATCAAGTTATGTTATTTTTAAAATGTTTCCTTTTCTTTTTCATAACTTCTTTAACACACCACTTCTCCGCTGCGAAGCGTGGGTATTTTGCTAGTCTATATATATAATTCACTAAGGACACACAAGACAGTGAGCCAAGACAGAGAGCCACGCCCACCAACTCACAGAGCCCCACCCGCCAACTCTAACCCTCCTACCGTGTCATGGGATACGCACGACAGAGCTACGCATGCCAACTGTAACTGTCCTCCCGCGTCCAGCGTCGCTCTCGAGGCATGTGCACTGCCTGCTCATGTGCCCTCATGCAACAACTCGCCAAACACAGCCTCAGTCGCTTTCGTCTGTGCAAAAGTCCACATGCACCCCTGAGCCACATTGACTTTTCACCGCATGCAAGAATGAGAACCACGACCGTCAACTCACAGAGCCCCGCCCGCCAACTCTAACAGAGCCCTGCCCATGGGTTATGCATGAAAGAGCCACGAACGCCCACTCTAACCCTCCTCCCACGTCATGGGGAATGCACAACAAGGCCCTGCCCGCCAACTCTCACTCTCCGCAGGCTTCCAACATCGCTCTCGAGGCAATTATATGGTGACATCGACTTCTCAACTGTCACTCTGGAACAACTCAGTACACAAGCTATATTAAGCTTCACCAACAAAGACTCACTACACCTAAATGAACAGGTGCTGAAACTTATCCCTAACGACGAAGTAACTTTCACCAGCGTTGACTCTTTTGTCACAGACAATCCTGCAGATCAACTTGCATTCCCCGAAGAATTTCTTAATAGTCTTACTCCCACTGGCATGCCTCCGCATAAACTCAGAATTAAAACTGGTTCAGTCATCATGCTTCTCAGGAACCTCATGCCAGCAAAAGGTCTCTGTAATGGCACTAGACTTTCTGTTACCAGCATTCACCGCAAAGTACTGGAGTGTAAGACTATCACATCTGCTACCTCACAAATTGTCCTAATTCCCTGGATTTCCCTTACCCCATCAGATTCTAATTTGCCTTTTACTTTTACACGCAGACAATTTCCTGTTAGATTGGCGTTTGCAATGACTATTAATAAGGCACAAGGACAAACTTTCAAAAAAATATGCCTGTATCTGCCAAAACCTGTTTTCACTCACAGACAATTGTATGTTGATCTCTCCAGAGTTCCATCTTTTCATTCACTGACAGTTGTATCCTCAAACCCTCCCCATTTGGACAACTGTGTCTTTCAGGAAGTGTTCACTCATCAATAAATAATTATATGCGGCTTATGCTACGCTGCGGGTTGGCTAGTATTATTTGTTTTTTGATACTTGCTTATTCATTTTTAGATACATTTCTGCCATGTTTTACCTTGGTCTTCTGTCACTTGTTCAAGCAAACCAATTTCTTGTAGGTGTTTTGGAGTAGAAACAGACAAGGACATGACATCTCCAACTGCCTCATGGAATCCAGGGTTGGCACCTTCACGGAAACTTACAGGCTGATCCTTATATTGCAGGTAATATTCCACATGGCCCATTTCATGGTGCACTGTAAACAGCTGCTCCATCGTCACTGTGGTACACTGCTTTATCCTGCAGATTTATTTAAGTTTAGCATTATTTGACAGTTAATTTGTACTTTAATTCTTATATCAGATGTAATGTATCTTTTATTATTTCACATAACAGTTAAAAAGCAATTTTATTTATAATTTCTCAGCTCAATAGTGTCTTCATCTTTTGCAGTTTACAAAACATATAGTATATAATGTTTTTAAATGTGTTTTGAATATCTCATGTGAAATGCACTAGATTTTAAGTTCATTGTTAAGCAGGTGATGCTTCAAAGAGTCATTTTTAAAAAAAAAATATTTTTTTTTTTTTGTAAACATATTTGCTTTATTTTTGATGTCCTTTGCTGTTTAGCTTCATACATGGTACCCCAGGGTTTACAAACCTGAAGTCTTTCCGATTATAAAAGTCCCAGGCAGAGGCGTGGCAAACTACCTCTCGGTCTACAGGCTTTTCCAGCATAGATTTCTCCCAGAATGTTTGTGGCATTTCTGTCAAATTCAGAGATGTGAAAAATTCTTCTGAAACTAAGAACATCTTAGTTGCGTTCCATTTCTAGGAAGAAACAGGAATGTTAAGCCCATATAAGAGATTTACTATAGTGCAATGGTGAGCAAGCTTGTTTTTGTATCCTGAAAGTTACATGAATTTCAAATTATGCCACTTTAGCTTCTTAGTCGTCTCACTTACTTGTTTTACCATATTTTCTGTCACATCAAGGTTTGGCTTGTTTGGATAAGGGATCATCATATAATAAATGTTGTTCCACTGTTGTGCCCACATATTGCCTAGGAAAAGACATTTTCAGAAGGCCATCAGTGATTGAGGGAATTTAGAAAAGGTATTTTTTGTCTTCTTTGTTTATAATTAGATGTACAAAATACAAATGTAGAAAATATTACAGAAGAACATCTCATTCAACCCAAGTTAGTTACAAGGTACAAAGGTGTACCTTATATTTTGCAATATAATCAACAGTTGAGCCCCAACCCCTTTGAAGTTCTCTGTCATGCACACTTGGAATTGTTCTATGTATCTATGAAGAAGCATTTTCCAGTGTTTTAGTGCAATTCACCCATTTAACATTTATGAACTTCCTTCTTTGCTATTATACTGTATATTTGTTGGAGTGCTTATTTAAAAGAAACAAATATCAGTCCAGCTAACTCAGTTAATCATTTTTAACACTTTTGTTAAGTCACCTATTAATTTCTTTTTGCTTTAACTCAGTCTTGATGATGTCCAAAATTAATTCCCATGTTTCTGAAATAAGTTTTAGTCGTCCAACTTTGTAAAACCATAGGTAATAGTTTTGTCTTATGTGTAAAACATTGTGCTTATTTACACTAACTTTCATGTGCTGCATATTTGTAGAAGTCTGAATTCTGTTCAGCATCATCAGTAATGATTTTGCTGATGCCAGGGTGTATACAGTATATACTAATTCTTTTAGTTTAGTGTTTACTGAGGGTTTAACCAGTGATGTAGGTTAAAAAGAGTAGTGATTCCACAGAAAACTCCAGGGATATCCCGAAATTCATATTTTAAAAAGCTCTTTTCCCTTAATTCATAGTGTTATATGCTTAAAGCATGTTAAAATTCTAATATACTACTTAAACACAATTATCTTTTTCTAAACCAATGTTGTCTGTTCACCATTAAGCTTTATATGTGTTTCTCTTGAATTTAATACTTTCTTCTTTTAATCTACTCATAGAATAATTTGTTGTGTGGGCATTGCCTGCTTTTGTTCCAGAATTTTTTTTTTAAACTCCCTGCTCATCCTGTTTGGAGTTCCTTTATATTTTATATTATTTCAAAAGTTAGAATCAAACCTGACCT
This sequence comes from Polypterus bichir lapradei, assembly GCA_026402145.1. NCBI lineage: Eukaryota > Metazoa > Chordata > Cladistia > Polypteriformes > Polypteridae > Polypterus > Polypterus bichir. The sequence continues at coordinate 27,363,579 of JANRMT010062850.1, read as the reverse complement.
ACATTATATGATGTATGTCAACACTATTGTTCCTCAACCACCATTTTATGTCGAAATTTGTTCTAGTTTATTTGTTTCAGACTTGCATCAACTTAAAATTTTCCTTAAAAAATGAAATGTGCTAATTTATTTAAAACTTACTCAATTATGATGAGTAACCTCTATTTTCTTAATTCTGTCTTTTAAAAACTCTTCTTGATGTTTTGAGATAACAGATTAATAAATGACTATTTCTTAATATACTAACTGTTGTTCCTGAAAAAAGATTGAAGTGGAGATGTTACTGAAATTAGGGCATTAATTACCCACATATAAAACCATATATTAACATTATCTGCATTGACACTCTTATTAAAGTGTCAGTTCTATATCCTTGTAGCTTCCTATTTCAGCAAAAATATCCTCACTAAGATGTGTCTTATCTCCTTCTTAAGTGTGACACATGTTTCTGTTTTTTGTAGATGCACAACCAAAATGTCTGTTAATCTATACTAATAAAAGGCAAAGCCCCCACTGACTGACTGACTGACTGACTGACTGACTGACTGACTGACTCACTCACTCACTCACTCACTCACTCATCACTAATTCTCCAACTTCCTGTGTAGGTAGAAGGCTGAAATTTGGCAGGCTTATTCCTTACAGCTCACTTACAAAAGTTAAGCAGGTTTCATTTCGAAATTCTACACGTAACGGTCATAATGGTCGATAACGGTCGACAACGTCCGCCATGTTGAACTTTCTTATTTATGGCACCATCTTCACGAAATTTGGTAGGCGGCTGACAACGTGGTATACAAAGAGATCCTTAACAAATAATTATTGGCATATTTTCCCTCAGTTAAAAAGGTTAAATTTTCTTCTTAATAAAAATTTTAATGCAGTACTTCGCCGCTGCGAAGCGCGGGTATTTTGCTATCTATACTAATAAAAGGCAAAGCCCTCACTGACTCACTCACTCACTCACTCACTCACTCACTCACTGACTCATCACTAATTCTCCAACTTCCCGTGTAGGTAGAAGGCTGAAATTTGGCAGGGTCATTCCTTACAGCTTACTTACAAAAGTTAAGCAGGTTTCATTTCGAAATTCTATGCATAACGGTCAACAATGTCCGCCATGTTGAACTTTCTTATTCATGTCCCCATCTTCACGAAATTTGGTAGTTGGCTTCCCTGCGCTAACCTGAAACCAATGTACATACTTATTTCGGTGGTGTGACGCCACTGTCAGCCGCCATATTGAACTTTCCAACGTCACTAATTCTCCAACTTCCCGTGTAGGTAGAAGTCTGAAATTTGGTACTTATTTCGGTTATATGATGCCACTGTCGGCCGCCATATTTAACTTTTCAACGGTCTTTGTTACTTATGGGCCCATCTTCAAGAAATTTGGTACGCAGGTTCCCAACGCTAACTGAATCCTACTTGCGTACATATATACGTCCATAGCCTGCAGCTCGGTCACCGTGTGAGGTGGCGTTGGGTCCCCCATCCCAACGCCTCCCACGTTGTTGGCTGCCTGCCTATATAAGCCTGTCTGTCGCTCCGGTCTCTACATTCCCTTCCTTGCTTCGCCACGGTATTCACGTCTCCCTGCTGATAACTACAGCTTTTTTATTTAATCCACGGCTTCTCCGCTGTTTTATTGTTCATTTATTGCGATTATAGTTATTGTGTAGGTATTTTAGACTTAGTTGACATCGTTCAGGTACCCATTTCCTTTATCATTCCAACCGTACCCCCATTACCATGTCTATCGAGGTGATCACCATCGATCAAAGAACTGTCACTTACCAAGTGGTTTCCATGCCCGGAGATGGCACCTACCTTTTCCATTCTCTTTGTTACATATTGCACAGCCATATCAGGCTCACTCTTGATATCCGGAGGAACATTATGTCTTATGTATTGAATGACAGGGACAGGTTCAAGGTGTGGACTGATGACGGTACAGGAGATAATTATACTACACAGTAGCACTAGAAGAGTGAAATGCTTAAGCCCTTCACCTGCATCAACTCTGCATGTGAGTTGATGGCTGCCGTTGAATTGTTCAGTTGTCACTTTCAAGTGTACCGAAATGGCCAAATATTTTACACCTTTGGACAACCGCCAATGCCTCTTAAACATCTTAGATTCACAGGTGATGATTTCAGTAGTGGACACTTTGATGTTTAGAAATGTTTAAACTCTCAAAAGCTGGATGTGAAGTTATCAATGAAATTGGTTGTATACTTACAACGCTTGACAGATGCCGAATGTCTCTTCAACACAAGTCCTACAAATACTGTCGTAATTGAAACAAACCATGAAACTCAAACCGATTATGACAGCAGCAATCCAAGCTGTGAGATTTGAAACAAGATTACTGTTCACATGGCCAACTGTACGTTGCATGCTCAAGAGTAAGCTCAGCGCACAGCTACAGCTCGGTCATATTACAACTGGAGGGCCGAACTGACAATGTGGCATACAAAGAGATCCTTAACAAATAATTATTGGAATATTTTCCCTCAGTTTAAAAAGGTTTAATTTTCTTCTTAATAAAAATTTTAAGGCAGTACTTCGCCGCTGCGAAGCGCGGGTATTTTGCTAGTTTATATTATAATCTTAACCTGTAGGATTGATTTTCACTTACCTTTTAATTTAATTGTGCCTACATTTAACTCCAGTTAAATTGTTTTTTTTTTTAATATTTGAGTCAGTTCGAAAAATGTTTTCAGTCCATTAGTCATTTTCTGGTGGCAACTAGTTTTGAAGTTATGTATTTTATTGTCAGGTTTGTGTTTTTGAACATATTTGTTAACAATATTAATGACCATGCATAAAGTTTTAAATGTGGCCTGTCTTTATCTCACTGCCCACCCCATCACCCATATTCCTTATCGTAGACAGTCCTCTGCAACCCGGCTCATATGCCATCCTAAAATATTAGAATTAGCCAAACTTCAAGAAAGACTGGTGCTATTTACAGTTTATATGAACAAGCTATTTCACATTTGTTCCTTAAAACTATTACTTTAATTAAAGCAAGTAGTTTTTAAAAAATTATTAAAATAGTATTTTAAATATATTTCAAGTGTTTTTCTAGCCCAAGTACTATTTAAATTTGATATGTGTTTATCCATAGTTTATCAGATGCCTTCAGGGCTCTGTTTGAGTTGGCTCTTCTTTAAGTGGTTTTTGGAATTTGAGGTTTTTACATGCCTTGAGTGTTCTTGACATTATTTGAACTTTTAGCATGGCTTTGCATCTGCTACATTTGTATTCATTCCTCTAACCAGTTTAAATTATTGTTGACTTGTAGGTCATTTACCTTTTGGCCAGTTTTCATTTCGTTAAGGGTTTTTGTAGTATCAGTAGAAGCTTTTACATACACCAGTTACCCTTAATGTCAGACAGCGGCTTATTAACCGGAAATTAACTGTTACTTCCTATCTTTTCTCCCATTAGTTTTCTGTATGATTTATTATTATTATAGGCTTTTGCTGTTTCTCGTTTCTTTACAGTATCTTTAGTATGGTCTTTGGCACTTACTACATCTTATTTACTGGTTTCTTCTTATCAACCTATTTCACTATAGTTTCCTAATATCTTTATGCTAATTCCTAAGGTCTCACATTTGAACTTGCCTAATTTTAGCAATATGAATTTAAAGAAAAAACATTTCATTGGGGTGGTACAAGTTTTGTAGCAGTTAGCACTGCTGGCTCACAGATCAAATGTCTTAGATGTGAATTCAGTACCCTGTAGTTCTCGGTGAGGAATGTGCAAATTCTGGATGTTTTTTTTTTAATTTAACATTCTCAAAGACATATAGCTTAGGGGTTTACTGGAAACTGTAAATTGACAGTGTAGGTACTGTATGTTAATTTGTGGGCCTTACAATAAACAGATACCCAGTTCAGGATTGTTTCCAGCCTTGTGCCCAGTGCTGCGGAGAGTGTTTTTAGCCCTTCATAACCCTGAAATGGATTAAGCTGATTTGAGAATGTATGTATATATGAGTGAATTAATGAGAAGTTTAATTGGCTGGGCCTCCACAAATGACATGCTGAAGAGTACTAGTCAAAACACACATGTAAACTGAGAAGATGAGATTAGTAGCCTGGGATGGATCGTGTTGAGTATCCAGAAGGCTTATATTTTAAAGTAAAGTGACTCCCTCTTATAATACATTGTTAAAATTTATGGAAGCATTTTCACACAGTCTTTCAAATTACATTTTTCATTGCTGTATGCTTAATTCAGTCAAATACACAAAACTGAAGTGGAAAAAGCCCTTCAAGCTCTAAAATTCAGTCTTTGTGTAGCTGGAGGTAAAACACCTTCCATGTAATATGTGGGAGATGGAATCAATGTCATGCAGATCTTTAGTGGGGAGAGTCCTTTTGGGAGACAGTGCCACAGTTCCTGGACACTGAACAGAAAACATCTATCAACTCTTTAGCACATTTTAATGTTCACTTTAAGCCAAGAGAGACAGATTCAGAAGTGCTGCCGTTTCTTTCTTGACAAAGGCAAACAAAATCAAAATGTTTTTGCTTTGAACTGGTTGATATAACGTAGTATGACATACTCACCAAGCAAGTGGGCAGGAATAGGACCCTTTAGATTGATGTACTTTTCTCCGTACCGCTCATAAAGCTTGCGTCTCACATAGGCATGCAGATTTAAATACAATGGCTCCAACTGCTTGTAGATATTTTCCAAATCATCCTCAAAAGTAGGAGAGTTATACCAGGACCGCCAGTATGCCCCAGTGTCAGCAAAATCTGTAGGTGTAAACCAAAAGAAAAATTCAGTTGTATTGGTTTAGTGGTATGGACTGTCATCTAAGCCTGAAGTTTATGTATGCAATTATATTGACAATTCAAATAGTGTTTGTATTTTCTAGTATGGTTTAACTGAAGCCAAAATAAAAGTAATCCCAGTTGTCATTGTAGGGATGATGTTGGAAATTTAAACTGTTTAGTTTTTTTTTCTTTTTCTTACATGTAAACTTACATTTATTAAAACTTTGAAAACATCAAACACTCTAAATATGTTGCCCACCCATATGTATCGAGACAGGTCTTGAACAGAATCAAGTGCATTGATTAACAGTACATTATGAGAATAAATGTAGACCCCATTATCTTATTGATAAGAGCACTGTACTTGTTTTCACATAGCATACATCATACTTTTCTGTTGTAAATATGAATTCATTTTAGTTGTAGAATACCTTTTCTTTTCTTGTTAAATTTCAATGGAGAAGACATACTTGAAAATACACATTCTTTCTTCAGTTACTTGCAAATATTTAAAGTGTGGAATTTCCTGTATAGCAGATTTCTACAGGGCAGACTAAAATATACTGTATAGCAAAAAAAATATCTTTTTGTATTTGTATAACCTACAAACTATAATGCTCCATTTTTCTTGTATTTTAAAGATGTATCATTCAGTCCTTGTAATTTTCTGTAGTGTTCTAAGGCTGATAATCACTTTTAGAGCAAGCTGAATAATGTCCTTGAAAGGCTTTTTCACTTTGGAAAAAATAAAAAAATAAAAAAATAAAATGTAGCAGGTTTGAAATATCCTTGTTTTAAATATGACAGTGTGTGCACCTGTGATCTGTTGAGATTAGAATATCAAAAAGACATTATGAATGTAGTGTTCCACTGCTTTTTAATTAAAACTGTTGCAGAGTGGTATTTCAGGGGGATATTTGTGTGATGCATCATCATTACAAAATTTACCAGAGAAGCTAACAAGAAATTACAACTGCTGCTTATACTTTTTATTATGAAAGAAGTGTACTTTTCAATGGGAAAAATAGATTTAGATATCATTTACTTGCTTTAATCATTTATTTTTATAGGATGAATGACAAAGGAAAGCAAATAAATTGTTTTTTGAGTTTACAAAATGGATAGAAGAATAGGCAATTCTCTTTTTTCAGTAGGATATTAGGCATAAAGTTAAACAAATGCTTACTATCCATTCTGGATGCGTTGTTGCTGAGAGTCACAAACCTGGGATACATTTTTTTCAGAGGCATCCCTGACTGGTTATGCCATCCTTCCCAGGCATATAGTAATCTTCTGTAATTTGTTGAATTGGACATCAGATTCACAATGTCTATGGATAAAAATCAAAAGCAGACCCATTAAGACTTAAGACAAACATCGCTATATTTTGCAGTTCATTTATGCAGGAATGGCAACCATTTAAGGAAGAAATTATTCTGTAGTCCAGTTACAATAACTGTAATCTAGACATGACCAACTATATGTTCTTTATGTATAGAAAGTTGGGACAGAAAATACAGTAGTTAATATGAGATGAAATACTGACCAAATCAGATTTTGGATTAAAAGTACTGAAATATTAGATAAATAGAACTTGATTTGTCCCCAGGGGAGATTTGGCTTTTTACAGAAGATCCTTAAATAAATTAATAAATGAACTTATATTTACACTCACACATGCACACAATGGTCTGAACACACACCAGAATGACTAAAGAAAAAAGGGAACAAAATTAAACTACTGACTTGGCAGTTACAGTCACAGTTAGACATTATACAGGCATATTGCTGTTGGTATAAAGGGACTCCAGTCATTCTTCCTGATACACTTCTGCTAAATAATTTGTTGTCTGAAAGCCCTCAGTGTTAGTGCATCAGGGAGAGGATGTGTAGCATTGTTCATAATGGCACTCAGTTTTGTGTTCACTCTCTCCTTTTCTGTTACCTCTAGGGGGTCCACTGAACATTCCATAGCTGAGCCTGCCCTTTTAAGTAGTTTGTTGATTTGGTGGGCCTGTCTGGAAGTGATGTTACTGGCCCAGCACACCACAGTGTAGAAGATTACATTGGCCATCACAGAGTTGTATAATATGTAAATATTTCATCCAGTATTTGAGTATTTCAAATGCTGTTGTAAATTTTGTGCTTCGTTCCCCCCCCGCCCTTTATATTTTGTAACATGCTGTATTATGGCAGTATTTGGGTGATACTGACCTAATGAATTTGTCACTAGAAAAATGCAATTACTGAACTTGGCGCAAAGCTAATTATTCTGGACACAAAGTTCTTTATGATTTGAGTGTTTCTTTAACTTTTAATATGTATAGTTATGATACATCATATAGATATTGTAATTTAATGATAGTTCCATAATGTAAGTTTCTAATGTCAAAATTATGGCTTGTCCACCAGATGGTTCCAAAGCCGCCCTCCTTTGTTGTTGCTGGCACTGCCACGGTTTCACTTTTCATTTGTCATATGGACAAGTGTTTTGTTTGTTTACATTGCAGCAGCATGAACAATAATGTGCTCTCTTATTTTTTTAACTTTTTGTATTTATTCTACCGGAAGGACAGAAAGAAGGATTAATTTAATATCTTAAATTGATTACATGATACATAATATTAAATATTTCTCTGGTCTATAGATGGGGAGTAAGGACAAATCTCATGTCATTTAAATAAGACGTGGTACTGTATGTCTATAGATTTTAAGAATTTTTATGACATTAATAAATAAAAGTTTACAGTATGTAATAAAATAAGCAAGCTTTTAGAAGCAAAGCCCAAAATTGTAAATTGATTTATTTGCATTGATGTGTAAGCCACATATTTTAAATTTATTTTTGCTTCCTTGAGAATCTTTTTATATTCTGTTCCTTTCACCAACACGTCCATTGAAATTTGCTGTAATCGCCACTCTTCTCTTCCTTGGATACACACTCTACCAATTCATCCAACTCATTCCAGAAATCTTCTTTCTCATCCATCACACACCCAACCTGTGGAGCATATGCACTAATAACATTCATCATCACACCTTCAGTTTCCAGCTTCATAATCAACACACTGTCCAACACTCTTTTCACCTCCAAAACACTCTTGACACACTGTTCTTTCAGGATAACCCCTACCCCATTTTTCTCTTCCCTTCCACACCATTGTAGATCAATTTGAACCCACCTCTGATGTACCTGGCGTTACTCCCCTTCCATCTGGTCTCTTGCACACACAATACAGGGTGGTCCAGATCTAATTATGCAATTTTCATTACGCTATAACTTATTAAGTTTATTACATGGAGAATTCACAGGTTTTTTTTTTGTTTTTTCTGTCCTCCCTGGCCATTGGACCTTACTTTTATTCTATGTTAATTAGTGTTCTCTGATTTTAATTCTTTCTTTGTCTCTTTTCTCTTTCTTCATCATGTAAAGCACTTTGAGCTACATTATTTGTATGGAAATGTGCTATATAAATAAATGTTGTTATTGTTATATAATACACTACCGTGGCTGTTCGTTTGTCTGTCCAGGATTTTAAATCACCTGTAGCTCGCAAACCATTTTACCTATTGACTTGAAATTTGGTACATATATACTACATAATGTCTACTATCCGCTTTTGGGGTGATGATTTGTATTACTCTTTTTATTTTTATTTTATTTTATTGTAGAATCAACTCTCGGCAGTGCGCAGCAGGGAGTCCGTGCAACGCATGTGTATGGGCGCTGTTCTCATTCCCTACCATCTTCGCTAATCATTCTAGAGGCAGATTGAAGACTTAAGTGCCAGCTTAAGTGAAAAATTAAAGAAAACGTACTAAGTAATTGCAACACAAAAACTAACTTAATCAGTATTAACGTGAAAAGATGCTGATGAAAGAAGAGAAGCAGCAGGCTGCTAGGGTGGAGAAAAGAAGAGCTGCTCAGGAACCAGCAAGCACATCAACCTCTGAGCAAATGAATTCTAAACAGAGACAGAGAAGGAGGAGGAAAACTAGGAATGCTCAAGTCAAGTGTATTCACTGCACGTTATCATGCAGTACGCCGTTACTGGTTTCATATAGTACCTGATATTGCAGATGATATAGTCTACTTGAGCAAAATTTCTTTTTATGATTTTGTAACTTCTGCAAGCTGCAGTTGTCCAGATAATGGTCAAAATGTATGTATTTTTCATACTTTAAGTTATAGGGTGTTTTTGGTTTGGTTGCAACCAGTAACATACTAAGTGAACACCACACTTTCTAGAAATACATTACATGCATGATAAACTATGTCTTGTGGAGAAAAATGGACATGATAACCTTGAACTGTACCCCTTCTACAGTCAGACAGGCAAATCAATTGCTTAGCATGGTCTTGTAAAATTCTGACAAGCACTTACATGTTTAAGTCCGATAATGTTTACTGTACTTTAAGATTCTTCAAGTATTTTTTTTTTAATCTGTCTCCTTGTGAAAAGTGTAGAAGAAATGTAAGGCACTACATTAATAAGATTTTTACCTAGCAGCAAACCATCAAGCAACATTAATCTGCTTTATAGGATCTTGCAACTACAGTATTTTCTGTTTCCAGGACTAAAACGTTTGATAAAAGAGAGTATCTAATGAGGCACATGCAAAGATGCATATGCCAAAGAATTTTAAAAACCATTCCAGAAGTACTTCCTAAATTTCTTTGGAAGAAATCATTTGTATTTTAGCAGACTTGTAATGCAATAATATATTTTGCTGACATACATATTACTTTTTGTTGTATCTCATATTTTCATAACTTCTTTTCTCTGTTTATATGGCAAATACTTAAAGATAGCTAGAAGTTTGGTGTTATAGTTCACCCACTTGTTTACAAGGATTTTTAAATTGGCACGGCTAAGTAGATTTTCCTACTTCATATGTAAGTGTGCTGTTAAATCTTCCTTCATCCTGCTAGTAGTAATCAATCTGGCTGCTTTAAATTTCTATCCTGTACTGCCATTTCATTAGGAAAGTACTGTACATTTCAGCAGTGATCCTAAAGATAAATGTTCACTCTCAAATGTTTATCCTATTACCAGATGCCTTTTTTCTGTGATATTTTTTGTGGTGTCTAATATGTTTAAGCAGTTTTTGTACTCTGCTATGAAAAATAAGATTTTCTGGGTTAAGGAGTAGCTTTGGTTGAACTTCCTGTCTGGTTTTTAGGTTTATATTTCAGAGATTCAGTACTTTTGTTTTCTATATCTTCCATATACTGAATGTACTTTTCTTCTGGAAATTAAGTATACGGCAGACGTCACAAAACACAATTCATGTTCTGTATTTATTTAGTTATAACCATCATAGTACTTCTGTCTCAGTAAGATTACATTTACTGATTTTTGCCTTACCTGGTTCAAGAGAAGAATTCTGGCTATTCCAAGGAAAGTATACTTTAGCTGTAGAGTAAATGCGGTCCATGTCACTCAGGATGGTGTTGTACTGAAAAAGAGTTTAAAAACTTGAGAAATCGACTTTGCACTTATAACTTTGCTGTCACAATTACACTGAATTAAGGTTTTTGTATGGTATTGGACTGAAGGTATGCTACTGAATTCTAGGTGTCTGTACAGCTGGAAAGCAGAAACAGTGTTTTTGGTCTCTCTTTTTCTCAAATTTTTCTAGTTATTGGATAAATTTTGTGTCTTGTGTGTTTAATTACAGTATATTATAAAGTTAAAATGGTTGTGCTCTGTTTAAAATGAAGAACAAGCCAGTTTATGGCCATTCTCTTTAAAAGTGGGGTGGCTAAACACAGAGTTTGATTTGTCTGAAGAACTTGAATTTTTACTATTGTATGTTGGGTTAATATTCAATTCTATTACCTCTTTTCAGTTCTGTCTTAAAATGTGATTCGACAGTCACAATATCCTTTGTGCATTGTTTTTCTTATACATTTTTGTTGCTTATCTTTATGCAATTCATCTCTTATTTTGGTGACGCACATAACATGAAATAAGCCCTGAAATGAAAACTGTTACTTTTACTGTCAAAGTTGAGATTGCGAGCACTTCTTTTTTTTTTTTTTTGATTATTGAATCCCCTGTAGAGTGGATGGAAACCTTTGACTATCAAATACCACATTTATAACAGGCATTTCAGATGCAAACTCCTAATGATGAATTTGGAGTTTCTTGAACTAAAGTAGTCACTTTTCACAGGAATTCTGGGCTACACTTGCTTGTACTCTTATCCTACACACACAACACACAGGATTCCCAAGTCAAAAAAAAATATGTATATATACACTGTGCAGATGATTAACCAATCAAAAATCGCTAGAGTTCACCTTCTCAAGTTTGATGAATGAAAGTGACACTTCTAATTATATATACTCACATTCCTTATAGTTGTTCATTTCCACAATCCCGAGTACTTTTATTTATTTCATTTTTTCAATTGTGTCCTGAATATTCATCCATACTTTAGGTCACCAGGGCTTTCTTTGGGTAGTAAGATTGAATGCACAGTATCAGTAATTTCTTTTACACTTTATAATATAAATCGGCCTATATTCGGTTTACACCTGGAAATGTACATTTAAAATTAGAAGAATGACACACGGTATTTACAAAATGTATATCTGCCTGTTTGAAAGATGTACAGTCAAGTCCATGGACTGTGACACAATTTTCAGAGTTTTTGGCTCTGTACGCCACCACAATGGGTTTGAAATAAAGAAATCATTATGTGATTGAAATGCAGAGTTTCAGCTTTATTGTAAGAGGTTTACCAAAAATATTGTATGAGCATTTTAGGAATGACAGCCATTTTTCTGTATATCCTCCCCCATTTCCAAAGGCTCAAAAGTATTTGGGCATTTGACTGACAAGCTGTTCCATAGCCAGGTAGGATCAGCCAAAATATACTGTGAAAGCAAACTACATGCTTTTCAATGCAAAGTAGTGGAATATTCTTCAATGGCCAAGTTAATCAACTGAGCTCAACCCTATTGGACATGCATTTCACTTGTTGAAGACAAAACTGAAGGCAGAAAGTCCAACAAACAAGACTGCTGCAGTAAAGACTTGGTAAAACATCACTAAGATGGAAACACAGCATATGGAGATGGCCATGGTTTCCAGACTTCAAGCAGTCATTGTCTGTAAAGAATTTTTGACCCAAATGTTCACAGTGATCATTATGATTATGTTAGTTTGTCCAAACACTTTTGAGCTCCTGAAAATATAGGGGGACCATATATAAAATTGTCTGTCTTTTCTAAACAGCTCATAGAATATTTCTGTTAGCTTTAATTCAAGGGATTTAAGAGTCTATACTTCAACCACGTCTTGATTGCTTTGTTATAAATCCATTGTGGTGGTGTACAGAGCCAAAATTATAAAGATTGTGTCACTGTCCAAATATTTATGAACCCGGCTGCATTTTACTATTAAAGTTGTTGGGATGGTTTCCAAGGTGAAATGTTACTTGAAAATGAGAGAAATTACAGATTTGACTAGGTGCTATTTTCTGTCTAGGTTTTTAGTATTTTTATCTGCCAGTGTGATATATTTTTGGGTTGGTCAATGTACAGTGCTGTTTTCATATTAATACTGCAAAACAACATACTAAAGTGCAGTTGCTGTGATTTGAAATGTTGAACAGCTTGAAAGAAAATAGCAGCTGTAAATATGTCAGGGTTGCATACAAAGGGATGCTTATTGGTAGAACATGCAGTGAATTTGTGCGACTTGGTTCTTTATGCTGAACACTAAATAACAGAACTGGGCAGATGTTCACTGCACTGGATGCAAATTCGATTAACACTGTTTTTGTGCTTTTAACGATACAGAAGTATGGCTGTATTTAATATTAATTTTCACTGTGGCAAAAAAATCTCAATACGGAAGCAGTGATCCAGTTTGCATAAAAATGCACACATGAAAATAACACATCATGAATCTTTCCAAAGCCAAAGGAAAGGAAAAATAAATTAGTGCAGAACAGGGATATATTAGAGTCTTTAGGAACACCCCCCCATGGCTGGTGATGGAGGTGTGTGTTGAGTCATGCTCAATGATGTCCTGTGGCACACGTAATCAAGCACTGGGTAACTGTGCCTCAAGACAATAGCTGTCAGCACTAGATCACAGTCCGCTAATTTTTTTTTTTTTTAAACAAATGTGATATTATTTTTCTTGGGAATTTGCTATCACATTTTTTGTTGCCCTGTTGTGCACACCAGGAAGAAAGTGTTGACAGAGCAAAGTTTTTTCTATGCTTTCTTTGATTATGTTTGTGCATAAATCCGTGGCCAATTGGTGCTGCCACCTGGAAGGGGGGGTTGTTACTCCAGACAGTTCCTGTAGTTAAAGGAAGGATGGAGCCAAGTCTTAATGCAGCTGTGTTGAAAGTCAAAAGGTGGTTCTTTCCTACTGGGTAAAGTGCTGTTTGTTTTAATAACAATAGTAAAGCAGCTATAGTAACAAAAAATTGAGAAAACACAACACATATGTTTCCATATGAGAATACAAAATGGAGAGCTGAATTAAATCTTGGTGTTTTATAATATGTATGAAGTATCGTCAAGCTGAATATGCAAATTGTTATAGCTGTTCAGATATACAAAAAAATAAAATGTGAGTTTGACAGCCCTAACATATGGTCTGTCAACTTGTTTAATTTTTATTTCAAGCATGCTTGCAAATTGTGTTTTTCTTGTGAAGCTTCTTCATTTATGTAACATTTTAAGAATAAATGATCACATCACTCAAGTATGGACAAAGCATTTTTCATTGAGATCTGACTAGCCACATTAATGCTAATAGATGCCATTGCCCTAGAGGAGAACATCGAGTCTAGGAAACCCACAGGACACAACATAAAACAGTTCTGTTTGCAGGACACTTTCACTCTCACACAAGTAGAAATGTAGGGTTATTATTGAGATCACAGGACAAATACAAAATGACAAATTGTCTTACTTGATCAGTCAGTCAGTCAATTTCCAACCCACTATATCCTAACACAGGGTCATGGGGGTCGGCTGGAGCCAATCCCAGCCAGCACAGGGCGCAATACAGGAACAAACCCCGGGCAGGGTGCCAGCCTACCGCAGGGCACACACACACACACA
>JANRMT010062850.1:27297439-27349283 GCA_026402145.1 Polypterus bichir lapradei | reverse complement strand
CTATAAATAGGGCTTATTTTAAAACCTACATTCAGTATATATGTTTGGTATCATTCTTTTCAGATTTTATCAAACTTTAATGTGATGTTGTTAGATTTTCAGATTGTTTTTAAATTATAAACTAAAATATCAAGAAAGTTGTGCATCGAGCATAGTGGACATCAGTTTAACGGGAATACTCCAATTGGTAAGAGAGTAAATATTTTATTCTCATTTCATGATTTTTACTCAGTTAAATAATAATTAATTTTTCTTTTACATATTTATAGAATTTTGCGATTTTGGCTCCAATAAATAATTTTTCTTTTGTACATTTACAGATTTTACTAATATTCTGGCCACAACAAGGGGTTGGGTGCTGAAGGTGCCAGGGGGGCTTGGCTTGCCCCTCTAGTTCTTCTATAAAACCTACAGTATGTAATCTTGCTTTGAATTAAAATGCAAACCACTATATGATAATATTTTTTCTTTTAGGAATATTAAAAAGCCAGAAGTGTGTTTTAAATGTAATTTACAAATGGCATATACTCAAAGAATATTGTGTGGAGAAGAGAAACCTGAAAGACTTGGCCAGGTCTGCCATTAGGGGGACTTGAGTATGCATCCTGGGCCCTTAACATACTGTATGTGAGGGGGCAGGAAAGGTTAATTCAAGGAAATGTCCAGGTTTTTGCCAACATGCATACAGCCCTCCTCTACACTAACCTTGACGATTATAAACCTATCCAGTCAGATCTGAATAAAAAAAATAATATTTGGAAAAATTATGAGGCTTAACTAGTTGATATAGTTATGGCACGATCAGAGCAGTTGTTTCATAAGTCACGTTTATTGCGATTTTACATTGAATATGTAACCTTGCCACAAAAAGAGAAAACATCAAAACTGATAGTAATTCAAAATGAGAGTCCAGTGGTACAGCAAAAAGAGAAATTAAACATGAGGAAGCAAAATATGTTGTTTAGATGAAAACTACACCTGAGTTTGACCATTAAAAAAAAAAAAATTAAATTAAATAAAAAAAAAATACTCCTGTTGAGTTGAATGTGACTGACCATACAGATAGTCTGGAAAAGGCTAACATTGCTGCTTTATTAGAAATGTGCAGTCTGTTTCTATGGAGTCCCATAAAATTAATATAGACATCAACAGCAATGTGGCAGACAACAAGGTCACTGCGGGAGATAGGGTGCACTAAACAATACCAAACCTGATGGGTTCCCTATACAGTTCTTTATTTGCTGAAATTATGAAAACTCAAACCACTTAGTTTCATACTGTATTACTATTTTCCCACAAACTGGCATAGGCCTTTTAAAAATGTTTATTTGATGTTCACTGACTGCACATCAGCAGGTGATTTCCCACGAAAATTACGTTGCAATCAATGCTTTGTTAAATTTATTATAATACACTATATTGAGTCAACTTCACCTTCTTTTCTTGTCTGTTAAAGTTTTAGATTTTTATCTTCAACCCATGTACCTGCTTTATTATTGACGTAGGTTATGTTCACATTGTCAGAGTATGTTCATGTCCCGGATGGGGTTATGTAGTGACGTCTTTTGAGCTGTGATACTCTGGGGCATCTAGGGATTTTTAATCTCTCCTTGCTGACATACAGATGTACAGTGAGCAATAAAAACGGCCAATATAGTACAGTACAAAAAACGGCAGGAAAGTCAACATTTTAATCAGATTTTCACTAGTTTTAAATTCAAATCAAATCGAGCTATGAAATCTGAGCTGTGACAAATGTGGCAAAGTTTTAAAATACAATTACAGGCTTGCTACAACATGTTTATTTCTCTCTGGCCAAAATAAATTTTATTTCAAAGAGTAGTCAGATGTGTGATTCCTGCTAACCTGAGTCAAGAAACAATAAGATATGAGAGTGAGGCATTTCAAACTTGGGTACCAAGATTTTTGCCATGTGTTTTTGTAGCTTGTAAGGCCTTTTGTATTGTCTTATTTAAGTGTGGAGTAGTTAGAGAAATCTGTAGTAATTGGCTGGAGCGGTTGGAGTGTCTGCTCAAGTGAGCAAACATGGGATTGAAGGAACAGTCCAGCTCAAAGCACTACATTTCTTATGCAAATACAGAAAAACTTATTCACAAGCTATTTCTGTTAAAATGAGAGAGTAAAAAGTTCATTATGGCATCTAAAGTATTTTAGAAGCAGTGTATTTTATTATGCAAGTATGACTTTTTCCTCATTGTGTTGGTTATATGTTGTTGTGAAAATTACTGCAGTAGGCCTACTATGTTGAATTGATTTTTGTCTATGGCTCTAACACAGAGTGTGGAATAGACTGTAGCTGGCATCATAATGTTCTGTAAGAAGGTTATAGCTGTCACATTGACATTTCCAGAAGCTGTACAGTAGGCATTAAGTGGTCAGGCATTGTTTTGTTCGAAAAATTACACTGGGCTGCCTGTCACGAAGGGTTACATGTAAGGGGTGATAGTAGATTATTGATTAATGAACGCTGTGGAATTTGCTTCACCGTGCTAACTTTGCTGAATTCTGCAAAATACATTGAAATCAATGGGGAAGGAGGAACTGAACTACTTTTGAGTGGATTATAATGGTATAATGGTGTTTTAAGTGTCCCTGAGGGCTAGAGTAGCGTCTGACAACCATGTTGGAGTTATTACTCCATTGTGCCTCAAACAACAAAAGACACAAATGGAACGACAACCACAAATAAAATGCAACAAATTACCACAAACTAGAAATAGGTTAAAAAAAATAAAATAAATATATACATTTAAAAAGTTTATGTATTTTTATATTTTCATTGGAAATGGTGAAGGTGGGAGGAGTATTAATTGGACATTTAAAAATTGATGGGAAAATTACATCACAAGCGAAGGTGACTATCTAGGAAATGATGTAATTTGTGCAGATATATTTTGAATGTCCCACACACATACAGTACAGGCCAAAAGTTTGGACACACCTCCTCATTCAATGTGTTTTCTTTATTTTCATGACCATTTACAGCACTCCATCACTCTCCTTCTTGGTCAAATAGCCCTTACACAGCCTGGATGTGTGTTTGAGGTCATTGTCCTGTTGAAAAATAAATGATCGTCCAACTAACCTGACTTCTGCACAACACAACTGCTGGTCCCAACCCCATTGATAAAGAAAGAAATTCCACTAAATAACCCTGATAAGGCACACTTGTGAAGTGAAAACCATTTCAGGTGACTACCTGTTGAAGCTCATCGAGAGAATGCCAAGAGTGTGCAAAGCAGTAATTGGAGCAAAGGGTGGCTATTTTGAAGAAACTAGAATATAAAACATGTTTTCAGTTATTTCACCTTTTTTTGTTAAGTACATAACTCCTCATGTGTTCATTCATAGTTTTGATGCCTTCAGTCATGAAAATAAAGAAAACACATTGAATGAGGAGGTGTGTCCAAACTTTTGGCCTGTACTGTATAAATATATATATATATATATAGCGCTCACTGAGTTCAAATCTTGGGGCACACATTACCATGAGGTGAAGCAGTGAGCATGAGACTCACTTGTTCCATTCTTTGAAGTACATGGTGCAGCTATATGTCATTTTTGTTTCTTATCTCTTTGCAGATGCTATGCACTTTTTTCTTCCATGAAGATGGAAACGACTTGTAAACAGTAACAAATCTTTTGTTTATTATTATTATAATTTCACAGGGTCACGTGTTTCTGTTCTTGGGTGATGGGGGAACTCTTAAGGCTTATTTGAAGATCTCAACTGGGCACATGGCTAATTTGCCTGCAGTCAGCTCACGGGGATCAGAGTTATATATGTGGCAGCAGCACTTGTGTTGTTCTCATTATGGTCAGCTAATGTACCCTTGAAATAAAAATGCTGCAAGTTTTTTAAATGCAGGTGGAAGACTGGAGTACTGATTGAGTGTTGACATCCCGCATGCTCGAAGCAACTCCACGGTGATCTTATAGTAGGCATGTATGAAAATTCTGCACATTGCTGGCCTGGCAAAGCATCATGGGGTTATGTTGAAAAACATGCTCACCTAAGCCTTCCACAAGGCAAACTTTCAGGAAAATATTTGGCAAACACAGCATATTCACTGCAAAAAACACTATGGCAGATTTTGCTGATCAATACTATAGATCTTTGATATAATGTGTCATGGTCAAGCTGACTGTAAAGAGCAGGTAGTAAAGGCAACCAGAAATAGTAATACACTGCATCCAAGCAATGTTCTCCTTTGTAAACAAATGATCATCACATTCTGTATCATTTACGCAAGGACAGATTGCTAAAGATAACCCAAGACAGGTTGATGGTTATTTGGATTATCAAACACATCACGACTCTAAATTGAATTGGCTTTAAAGAGTAGCCAGTTGTAGACCTAATCATCCGCTATCTGGATACTCACATTTCTAAGGCATTGTTGCCATGGTCTGTATTAACACACAGTGATGTCTAGATGGTGAAATACTTTTGTAAATAGTGAAAACCATTTACATCGGTGCTGTGACTGCTTGTTACAAAAACCACTGGTCCTTCAGTGTTGGTGTTCTTTTGGGCCTTACAGATCTCATCCCATCAGGCATTGCAGGATTCCTGTAACCTTAGCTACCATGATCAGCCTTAGATTAGAC
Organism: Polypterus bichir lapradei; assembly: GCA_026402145.1. Lineage (NCBI taxonomy): Eukaryota > Metazoa > Chordata > Cladistia > Polypteriformes > Polypteridae > Polypterus > Polypterus bichir. The sequence continues at coordinate 27,344,651 of JANRMT010062850.1, read as the reverse complement.
ACTGAAAACTGTTTCAAGCAACAGTCCTCATAAAACAAAGCATTTGCACTTTAAGTACCTAATAAAGCACTTTAGCTGGTAGATGACTGTGTACCAAGGAGAACTGCTGATCATGGTATATGTATGCATAATCATGAAAATATTTTAAACAGAACTTATAGAATGATAAATACTGCATTCTAAATTGTTTGGGATTTTTTAAAATCAATTTTAATAAAGAAATGTAGAATTTGTTTTTAAACAGTAAATACCCTGGAACATCCCCTTTTTACAAAGTTTCATGGAAGGACCTGTCAGATTTTATGTCTTGCTTGGTTCCTGCTCCGTATATGGAGACCATCATCCTAAGAGTGTGTTCATCAAGACCATGGTGATGTAAACAAAGCACTTTCAGGCTGGACAGACACACACACTTCCACGCATAGACGTTTATATACAAGACAAGATATCATCAATGTATAACTGATGCTTCCTTTAGCTACAGTATTTTAAATCTGGAATCAGGACATGTCAGCTTCTGGTTTTTGGTCATTCCAAATATTAGTGGAAAAGCTGCATTTGATACATTATGTATAGGAAAATGTGTGCAATACATTTTGCAAATCCAGCAAATTAAAGGAAGAATATGAGGAGACAGAGATTGCAGTTGATCATGTCTGTGAATACAGAAAAACAACAACCAAAAAGAGGCGATAAAAGGCAAATAAAATAAAGTAGAAATGAATCAACAACCTGAACTTGACAGCTCTAGAGAGATCATCGCCAAGAAGCCTACAGTCCTCATAGTCATGAAAGCAGGTGTTAACAGAAACAGAGTAATAGTACAGGAAGATATTAATCCTAAAATATGAAATATGTAAAAAAAAATACATAATTTTTGTAAGCAACTGATATTGGTATAAAATTATATTCTGTTTATGGTGATTAAAAAGTCATTTTGTTCCAGTTATTGGGAGGTTTATGAATGGACAATTAAATGTTGCGTGGTTAACAAGTTTTGCTTTTTCTTTTTTAGAATGTCATTTTTGTTAGCATGGCTTTATAGTATGAAAAAGTATAGAAAAATTTAAACTTTATACCACACGATTATTTGTTTAATTATTACTTCCAATTTAAAAAGATGATCCTGAGTATGTCAAGTGACTATGGAGAAAGATTGTAGACAAAATAAATACATATGCAAATAAATAAATGTATAGTAAAGTTTCACCATATATAAATAAAAACATTAAATGTGTCATGAAATTTGATTTTTTTTGCTTAGTTTTGTATATATTTAATGATACCTTCATTTATTTCAATAACTCTGCACACAACATTCATTATACCTTAAAATGAAAACTGACATTTTTTCTCATCAAAATTAAAAGTGCTTTCAGGTTCTGTGTTTTAATTGGTAAATTGTGGGTAAAGGAGACATAAAGATTCAACTATTTATTCCTACATTTACAGGCAGACACGTCAGAGGCAGACTTCTGATGATGATTTCAGGATTTCTTGAATTAAAGTAGCTGCTTTATGCAGTAATTCTGGGCAGCTTTTTCTTGCACTTGTGTCTGCCATAGACCTGCACAGGTATAGCATGCAGTTTGCTTGCCTTGGGTTTCCTGTGGGCCATTGGAATGTGCAGAAGTGTGACTGTGAGAACCCCCTATAACAATAATTCATTAATTATAACTCATAAGAACCCACCCTCTTTGATGTGTGAAAATGACAGTTTTTGATTCAAGGTGTATTTATATTGCCTGTGGTGTCACTGAAATAAACAAATTAAGAAATAATTGGATAAATGCAAGAAATTAGCAACAAAAAATACACTTCCTGAAACTATTGATACACAAATATAATTTTTTTTATTTGTTTATTGTCACATTTTATATTGCCTTTATTTACTTGGATATCTATTTATTTGCTCATTTTTATGTATGTAATTTTGTGCAAAATATTCTTCCATACTTGACCTGCCTTTGCAGAAGTTGCCAAAAATATGTTCAAACAAAATATGGGCATGTGCCTGTATAGTGAGTTTTTGTTGGTGTTCATTGTACTATAGATAAGCATGGTTGGATCTTATGTGGTCTTACTTCTTTCCGCTTATCCTCGGGCAGGTTTGCAGGTCCCAGAATTCGAATTTTGCTTATTATCTTCTTAAGTTGTTCGTCTGTAAAAGTGTCTCGAATATCATCAAAAAGGTCTTTTGCTTTCTTCCCCCATATTTCTGTGAAGTTCTGTTCATCTGAAGATGCGTCTATCTGTAGCAACCAAAAGAGAACTTTAGTTTAAATATTCATATTTTATTTGTAATATTGATAGTTCTTAATCTTACCCTAAAATGTTACACAATAACCTAAGATTTCACAGTATTTTTTTAAAATTATATATGTTTGTTTTATTCAATTCATTTTCACCATTTCTTTTACACTAATATTTAACAAGTTAAATGGTCAAACCCTGGTCAAATAACATGGCAAAGGAGAAATAAAGAGACTAGACTATGAAAACCAAAGACCCAAAAGATTGAAACACTGAACCATGAGTGGTGGAGCTTGTTTAAAACATTAGTAGCATGGTTTTACAGCTGTAATGCAGCCTAAAGTGTTGTCTGAGGCATGGCATGGGTGACATAGCTGTTTTTAACAGACCATGAAATCCTGATATTTTACATTGCTTACCTGTTGTTGCTAGTATATGTTATAGCTCCTTAAATTGTTACAGCATATGACCTGTCTATACAGTGTTAATGCCTTAAAGAGTGGACTGGCATCCCGACTGGGATGAAGGGTGATTACTTGTCTGGGAGGCTGTAATGGAAGGACATTATGGATGAAGGCATAACCCATCCAGGAAGGTCCTCAATTCATATCACAGTCAGGGTGAAAGAATAATGGATGTATTAGGTGACAGTGGGTATCAAGAACATTTAATTCCAGTGTACAGCAGGTGGCAGTGTTCCTCAGGCTTGATCCCAAGATGAACACCCCCAGGGTTGCCTTAGGGGGTTGTGGTTTAGAAGGGCAGCCTTATTGGGGTCCTTGGGCCCTCCCTATTGTGTACAACTTCCATATGACCCAGAAGTTCTTCCATTGTATGATGCTATAGGACAGGAAGTACTCCCATGTTTAACATAAAAGAAGGCATTGTGCCTCACTCTGAGGGTTGGAGACAGGAGGAAGGAGACAGCGCTTCCTAAGCAGGAGCAGAAGGAGACAGAAATGGAGTGGTCATAATATATTATACTGTGTTGGACCGACTAAGTAGCCTTTTAAGATAGCTTTACATTATAAATTAACTTTGTTTTAACCTGGAACTGTGTTTGTGAGAGTTGTGCTTGGTATTTAGGGCTCTGAGGTGGTCCCAAGTAGTCACAACAGATAAGAAGCAAAACCGATGTGCTGCATGCCAATTCTATTTGCAGCAACAAACACAAAACAAAAAAAGATGAAGAACAGTGCAGTATAATATTCAGTATCTTAAAATAAATATGAACCCTACTTTGTGTGTGTGTATTTATGTGTGCGTGTGTGTGTGTGTGTATGTATATATATATATATATATATTATAATAATAGTGAAAGGCACTATAACGGCGCCCGACCTGACAAACAGGGGCACAGGTAAAACAAAAAGATATATTTTCTTCTTCTGGGAGGTCACGTCTTCCCCGTGTCCCTCAGCTCAGTCCCACAAATCACCACACAAAACAAATCAAAAATATTCTTCGTCCTCCTCCTCCCAACTCTGGCCTCTCGAGTAGTGGCTGCAGACTCTTCTTATAGCTCACCCGGAAGTGCTTCAGGTAATAATTGACCTAATTCAGGCTGCATTCCAGCCCACATGGGCTCGTTAAGCTGTACAGCTCCTCCCGGTAGTGGCCACAGAGCCCAACAGGACTGAGCCCTGAAGTCCCACGCCTGTGGCCCCGATGTAATCCAGGAGGGCCGCCATCACGCATTCTGGGGGATATAGTGTGCATCCCATGGCTGCTCCCCTGGATCCAGTGTGAAAGGGGCATCCTTAATATTTCACGTTGAATAGGAAGTACTGCTTTAAAGGTGATTGGATGGATTCAACAAGTATTTAGGTCTTTTGGCCCATAACCAATTTTAAGTACGTATTGACCTTTTTTTCACAAATTACATGTCTTAAATATGATGTTGTTCTGTCATCTGAAAGAATGAAATTAAAACTGCTTAATGCAAGTAACTCTGAACTATAAAATATCTACAACAGAACCAGATATTTTCATGTATGTATAAAGTAAATCATTTTACTTTTTTAATGAAATTTTTTTGTTGGTTAATGATAAACTTTGTGATTGTTAGGTTCACAAAGAAGTTTATTGATGAATGTTTGATGCCTGTTGAAATGCCATGCTTTTAACTTTTTGTTTCTGCCATTTAATAAACTGATAAGTGAATGACTCTATGAACACCTGTGATTCCTTTCCCTCATGCAATGTGTATAAATGCATGTCTGCTTAATGCTTGCTTTTAAAGATTGAAGAATAACGGTCAAAAATATTCTCCTTCTGCATTGTGTTTTTTTTTTTTTTTAATCACAACCAGCAATGGCATACAGTACACATATGTTGCAGCATGGCTATATAAATAGGTTGTGAACAGAATTGTACACACAGTTACTGTTTTGTATAACTTTAAAATCTCAATAGTACTGCATGCATTATGCATTTCAGATTGTTAAATGGGGCAAAAAATGTAATTTTTTTTGGTAAATCATTGTATTTTGTTTGAATGATTAATAGAACACAAAATACTTTATGCCTAGCATCAATTGATTTGGGGGAATAATATGTACATAAAAAAGGAGTAAAAATATATTGTAGCTTGGAAGGAATTAAGTAATCATTTATGTCAATATGCTTTATGTATACAGTATATGCTATACATATCTGATATTTGATCATACATTAGCATACTTTCCATAAGGTAATTGTATACTCAAACTTTGTTTTGCTTTAGATTGAAGTAGTAGTTTGAGGGAGGAAAAAATCACATGATTTATATTAACAATTTTTAAACAATTTTTTTTTCTTAAGTGTAGGCATGACGACAACTTTATGTGCCTTTTCCCTCTCTCACATAAAAAGTTTCACTTATTTTTTATGGTGTATTCTCTAGAACACTTTTTGCCACTGTTAGGTATCTTCATATTTAAAGTTGTGATGTGCAGTTTTCTTCTCTTTAAAATCTTTAATCCAAACTCTTTAACATGCAATGCTGTTTTTTCTGGGATTAAAGATATTAAAGACTGAGCAACCATGCCTTATATCAGGCACTTAATATTAGAAACCTAATCTCTAAAGTGTATTTTTATGTGTTGAAATAACATTTGGTTCCAAAAGTCAGCTAATTTTTATATTAAAGTAAGTAAGTCAAATAGACTTTGTACTTAGAATGTCACATTTTGTACATTGCTACTTCATCATGCAGAAACTGCTAGATGAATTGTATTAAGTTTAGAAAGTATTTGTAGGATATCTTAATTTACAACACCGGCTATGAAAATGTATTCTACATACCAATATATGTTTTAGGACAGGTGGTTAAAAGAGACCTTGTCACCAAAATTTGCAGTTTTTGGTAAAGCAGATATCTTTTTTAGATTGTAATAAAAGCTAACAAGTTGAATGTTTCACACTGACCTCCCCAAACGAGTCTACAAGGTGCTCTACCTCACGTACTACAGTACGGAAATCTTATTCTGCAGTTTAATATCTCTAAAGCTGTAATATGACATTACATGTTTAATCCCTCTGCCAGATTAACAATTAATACAACGTATAATTTGAGAGTAGCGAGTAGACGTCAGCTTGTGACGAACTGTGAAGGAACTTGACAGATCAATGACCGTTACAGAAAAAAACTACAACACAGAGTACAAAATAATAAAAGAAATTGCTGACTTAGAAATGTTGGATGGTAAATATGACATTTTTTTGTGGTGGAAAGAAATGTGGCTAAACTAGACAGAGGGAAAATTGGACAAAGATTTTCCGTGGAGAACTAACCACTTTTGGAGTTGCTTCATTTTTATTATACTGTGAGAATTTATTATTAAGAGATTGTTTACTTTGTTGTTTTCCTTTATTTCGATAGGATTTGAAACGATATTTTTGGTCTTTTGTTATGATTTCTGGGAGTTTGAGTTTTGTTTTCAAGGAGTTTAACATTTCAGGTGGCTAACAGCCTTTTCTTTTCACCAGCTCCCAACAATTATAATGGACAGGAATCAAAAAACTGGAGAAGCAACCAAAACTAATAAAAGCCAGATAACAAAACCAAAAAAATCAGATACAAGGCAAAAAGTCTTTGCACTAAGTCTTCAAAGTTGCACCTTTTACTTCTAAACAAAATAAGCAAAAGAGAGAGCTCAAGAGTGTGTTTCATCAATACCAGGATACTTTGAGCTGGGTGCAGCAAGATTATATAAAAACAAGGAAATTACATCATAGTGTCATATGACAGGCAACATCCATAGAAATGGTTAACAAGGTGACTATTCCCAGGACATAATCTCACCAGTGTCCATGAACAAAACAGAACCCCCAGAAAAGTAACATGATAGCATAATGGTCACAACATTAAAAATAAAGGGAAACAGTCATGTTTCTCTATCTTTTAGTTGTGAAAAGTACTCGTGGGAGCATTCAAAAAATTGTGGTATTAAGTGATGTAGATGTGTTCATAAGAATTTCAGGATAAAGCAGACCTGTGACATCACTGGTTTAGTATTGAGCTGGGCTCAAAAACAATACTGTGCATGGCAGGTCTGCCCCCTAGCCACCACATTGATTCTTGGTATTTGAATTATTTTCCCAGTTCAGTAAGAGACCAGCGAAGCTGGTTCAGTCTTTTATCTTAATTTTATGAAAATGGCTGCATCATTTCATGCTGTGATCTTTCATTTTTTTTTTTTCTCCACGTGAAAGAATTGTACACTGAAATATGCAGCTGGCTGCTGTTAAAACACAAAAAACTAAACAGTTTCCTACTCAGGGTTATGCATTTTTTAATTTGTCTAATCAAATAAACACTGAGTGGAAGTTGGTAAAAATGTTTGCAAGTTCTGAAACATTTAAAATTTTTTAACGATTACATCCATTCTTGTCAGTAAGCTCAATATTTGACCTTATACTATTTACACTATTCCACTGTGTGTTGTTAGCTGCTTTCCTATAAATATATTAACAGCTGAATTCCTGCCAGTGCTTTATTTTTTTCATTATTGTCATTAGCAGTAAACTTGGGGCGACGGATTTTTATTTGATTTATTTAGTAGATATAAATTTTCTTTGTCTGGCTAGCTGCTCATTAAATACATTTCTCAGGTGGGTGCAAGTGGGCTGTTATTTGTAAATATTGACAGATTTTTTTTATTTACATTATTATTTAAATTAAGTAGTATAATACTTGTTAAAAATTATGGGGAAGAAAAAAAGTAAAATTTACATTTCTTAGGTTTTTAATTGATGAAGCCACCTTGGAGAGTGACTGATTACATCGTACTGCTGCAGCTCATTTTCTAGTGTGACTGACAGAGCTAGCTTTGGCGAGCAGGGCCTTGTGCATGTGGTGCAATAATTTCTTTTGGTATATAGCTGACCTGCTGTGATTAGTGAAGCTACCTCACAATGTCGGCATTTTCAAATACAACTTTTATTCTGTTTTATAGTATGTCATTTGCCATTCTTAGCTGGCATGTTGCTCTCCTTATCTGAGCTTTTGACTTAAGAGATTAGGGTTGGAACCCCCATCCATACTCATGTTGATTTATATTACCTCTTTAAGCAGAACAAAAAAACGATTTAGTTTTATAAGGGAGGGCAATGCTCAAACATTACCCTGCACTTACTCTTGTGTACTGTTCATTTAAACCTTTTGTTAATGCTGCTTTGTCCCATTAATGGTAAGCCTTTGAGACACTCCAAGGTTACACCTAGTCCACAGTTCCCATGATCATCTTTTTGCAAACCAGTAAAATTTGCAATCGGTCAGGCCAACCTGTACATATGTAATTGTTATCTTGTAACTTGCTGCAGAAGAGAATTGCACAAATCATTCATCTAGGGAATGCTTTGGAAGATTGAATAAAAGAAAGGTTTATTCTGTTCTTTTGTGTAGCTTCTTGTTAGCTACATCATAGTAGTAATTAGTCAAGTTTTCTGAAACTGCATAGCCCTAGTCAAAATGTTTTTTTACTTTGCCCAAAAGAGTCTCTCTGTAACCTTAAGTGGGGTTAGGCAAAATTATCAAATGATTTTTTTAAAGTTAAAACAAGAACTTATTTTTGTCTATGTTCAGAACAATATAATTTACATTTGGTACCTAGATCTGTTTTTCTGGCCATTGTAGAACTGACATCACATTTGATAGTGGATGTAAATCACTTATTTGGAGATTGGTCGTTTGTTAATATTATTTACATGAGTTGCTTATTATTTTGATTACTTTATATTTTAATTTATATTCTCACAAGATTTTTTTGAATTTTACTTCACATGGATATATTGTTTAAGTCATATATTATTGTCCCAAAAAGCAGCATGTATTTTATGTCCAATCACTTTTGAACATAAGCAAACTAATGGTATAAACTAAATTTTTAAGGTATGACTGCAACAAGCAAAGTCATAAATGGGATCCTATCGGACTACCATCACCACAGCTTAAATTAAATATGTACATTTATAACCTAATAAATGTTCCATCCATCCATCCATTATCCAACCCGCTATATCCTAGCTACAGGGTCACGGGGGGTCTGCTGGAGCCAATCCCAGCCAACACAGGGCACAAGGCAGGAAACAAACCCCGGGCAGGGCGCCAGCCCAGCACACTAATAAATGTTTTAAAACCAAACTATTGAACAATATGAATAAGAGAAATCTTTTGGTTTCCATTAAGTTTACTCATTAAAATTGTGGGGTTTTATCTCTTCTCTCATTTCAATGTGCTATTAATTAGTAAATTATCCCGTCTTCTGCTTTAATTTGTACATGTCAACCACACTTACATTCTTTGTCCGTTAATCTTTGTTTCAGGGTATATTTCTCAGAGAATGACAACTAGTTTGTAAACCTTTAAACCTTTAAGTTCCCAGCATTATTTTGTGGATGTTCATTGGGATTTTTTTAAAATCAAATACATACATAACTTTATATTTATTTACACCTATTCTTCCAAGTAGGGTTGCACTATGCAGGAATTATTCTAGTCCTCCCAAATTGTACCATGTATGGATTATAACTTGTAAATTAGTCAGTTTATGTCAATGTATCTACAATAGCTGTACAGGCTATAGTTTTAGCTTAATGAGATTGTATATTGCTCTGTTTTATATGCATTTCCATTTAAGTAAGATCTGACACCTTTGTTGGCTGCATGTTGTTCGTCAGGGAATGTCCAGTGACATAAGTAGGAAATGTAAAACAGAGAAGCAGCATCTCTCTCCCTTACATGATCAGATACAGTCCAAAATCTATATATAATGCTGACTGAACAAATGTGAAACAGAACATTATAAATATTCATCTGTTTCTTTTGTTTTTATCACTTAATCCTGGCACATTCTAATTAATTAATCAATTGATGTTTAATTTTGTGCTTAATGTGGTTAAAGGTTTTGACTGCAGTGGACCTTTAAGTCCTTTATTATGCCTTACTGCAGAGCTCTACTGATGCTCTCTGAAGTGACAGGATTTGAAAATGGCAAATAACATAAATGAAACACATTTTACAGTAATGTTCTTGTTCCCAGGGTGATAAATACTCCTTATTTTCCGTAAAGTGAGACCAGCTAGATTAGATTTTTTTTTGCTACCTCAAACATAAAGATTACATGCTTACATTATAAATAGTCTTTTACTTAAAAATATTGATATTTTCTTTTAAAGGTATAAGAAAATACAACTCTAAAGTCTATTAAATTAAAGGCCCATTTAGTGGTTGCACTTCATTAATTAAGCCAGGATTTCTCCTTTCAGCATACTGTTGTCAAATACATGCAAACCAATACAGAAAAAGCAGGTGCTGTTCAAAAACTACTTACCTGCTTTATCTGATTATACTCTGTGAGGTTTGTGTTATACTCCCAGCTAGCTGAAACACTCCTAAAGAGCACAGCTTCTGCCGATGCATTGTAGTCTCTTGTAAAATTCCTTGCTCCTTCCTCAGTTTTCGGATAGTCATTTGGCAGCTCTGATGGGAACAGAGAACTGGCTACCCCAACCAAAGGCAGTATCCATACTGCCTGATGCATGCTTGTTTGAAGATGTGTTGTTTTGTTTTTCAAAATGTTGAAAATGTTTTAAAGATAATAACACTTAAATGGTCATGGGGCAGGAAATTTAATTGCAGTGCATATTCTACCTTTTCCTACTTGTCACTGTGCCTCCCTCAAAAGAACTCTGTCCTAATAGACACGTTCCTTATAAGTGCCTGTATCTTGGTTAACCCTGCCCACACTTTAACTGCCTTCTCTTACCAAGACTCAGCTGATAATACATAGCCTTTTACTCTTATGTCTGTCTCTCTCCCTCATTCTCCCTCCCTCTCCGTAGCTCTCTAGTTAAACAGTCCTTGCAATGATCAGAATAAAAAAGCAATAAGCTCAGTGCTCAGAGCTACTCTGTTGTTGCAGTTGAGGCTGTGAGATAAGAGCAGGGGCTTCACGCACCATCCTTCGTGGAAGCAACATCAGTCATATTTTTCAGACTCCTTTCCTTGCATTGCTAATTGCCTATTCCTGTCCTTTTCAAAAAGCAAGCAAGTGAGTGAGAGCGAGGGGGAGCATACAAGCATGTGTGTGTGTGTGTGTGTGAGAGAGAGATTGTGTGTGAATGTGTTTAATTTTACTGAAGTTCAAATGGCAGATTTTGCTTCTTTATGAAGGTAATATTAATTGTGTTTATGATTACAGCTACGTTTGTATCCAGAGTAGCAGCATTTCTAGATGAAATTAATTATCTATACGTTATATGTAAGTGCCTTCAAAATTGTAGCCTTTGTATTGATTGGAACATAGTGATTGTATTATATACATGTGTTAAAATGTTTGTATACTCATGTAAAAGTGGTGAAGTATTGCTTAATAGGCTTAATCTCCAATGCTGTATCTGGTGAATGAATGAAAAACCTTAGTAGCCCACATTAACCTTTAAGTTAATTTTTCACTGTCTCGAATTACTAATTTATCCTGATCCTGTGATACTTTCAGTTGTAAGAATGTCTGGAGTCTGTAAGTGAGGGGTAGAGAATTTGCCCTATATTTGAAATACCGTATGCAGTTTTTATTTAACTACACGTATTGTAAATCTTTAAAAAGTGCTACTGTTTCTTATTTTTATCAATTAAATCATTGATAGTTTAAAAATTTAATTTTGTTTTTTTCTGTATTTGGTCTAAATAGAAAGAGCTTATTAATGTTTTAAAAACATTAACCTCGTCAAAAAAGTACACACAAAGGTAGCAGTTAAAAAAAAAATAATTCACGAATTTTCCAAATCTGCTTATTCCAATACAGCAGATCGCAGGGCATTACACTGTCCTGAAATGAACCATCCCTAGATAGGGAGTCAGTCCATCATAAGGCACACTCCCTTAAGCATTCACATTGATACATCACATATGGGTCCAGTTTTGAGATGCCAGTGAGCCTAAATTGCACATCTTTGGGTTGATGTACAGGGACTATGCAAACTCCTCACAGACAATATTTTGAACCCGGTAATAACCATTTCACACTGTGTTGCCTGCCATTGAATTAATTGTGTAGGACATGATGATATTTGCACTTGTGCTTAAACAATACGATAATGCTCATGTTTCATGGTAAAAGCTTTGGTTTCAAGAATGCTGCATAATATACTTTGTTTTGACTTCTATCTGCATGTGTAGATTTTAATGTGAATTGTTGTTTTTTTACAATGCATCTTGATGGCAGATACTAATAGTTTCTGCTTAATTTGGCTTTACAATCTACTTCTAGCTCCGTGTTTCTTTGCAGTGTCTTATTTCAGTTAAATATATCCAAAAATTATAAGGCTGTCTTTACTTTCAAGCATACTTTTGCTCATCAGGAAATTAAATTAAAAAAATGTACCTCTTCTGTTCAGATTACTGAAGTCAGAAGTACTGTATGTGTTAAAAATAATCCTATATGGCATTTGCTTGACTTAGTTCCAGTTTTGTTGTAATTTCATTAAAACTGTATTCTCTCATGTTGAATTCACTTTGATCTTGTATGTCAGAGCGTCACGTTTTAGTGTATCTCTGAACATAATAAGATTTTTAGTGAGATCCAACGTATGGCAAGTAATATTATATAATGTCTCAAGAGAAGGGAGAATTTCTTAAATTTAGTAAAATAAGATGTTTTTTAATCAGTGCACCATCTTTGAAGAGCATATGTAGTAAAGTAATTTAAAGTGGTAGAATTATTTCATTTTTCTATTACATTTGTGTAGTGTTTCATTTTTGTTTTGAAGTGTAAGTCAACTTGACTGCATCACAGTTTACTGTCTTCTCTTGGCTATCAAATCACACAAAGCAAAATATCCATGTTGATTAGAGAAGGAAAAAAATTCTGCAGCTGAAATGAGCTGAATCTTAACATTATTTGTTTTTAGGTTTGGAAGCAGTCAGCTCAAAGCCAGTGAATTGTTAATGCAGTTTATTGTTAAAGGCATATGATAATAACATGATACATTCTACTTTTTCAGTTTAACTCTGTGTGTGTGTTTATGTTTATTTCATCATTTAAGATTCTAATCCCCTGTTGTTATGCCCTGTCCCTCAATTTTTGGCACAAAAGTAATTCCTGCTAAATGATGTCATTCTTAAGTATTAAGTTACCGTATGTTAATTTGACTTAATTGTATGTTAGTGTCTATGTAGCAAGTATATATTGTATTTCTTTATGACTTCAATATTTTAGTGAGTGGGTTGTGGATTTTCTGGGTATGGGTTCAGACTCTTGTGTGTATGGCTCTGCTACCTTCCCCAAGTTGGCTAGGAGGGACAGAGGCTTCTTAGTTTACTTCCTTTTAACAAGTACTTCTGCTTTTTTACCTAACTGTGTTTGAATTTAAAAGGGGATGTCATTTTTATAAAATATAATAAATTTCATTCCATTAATTTTATGGTGTTGTTAACGAAGTACAGGTTTCTTTTGTTTGATCACATCTTATAAAAAGTGGTATTGTAAAATAAAGATTTTATGGCTATTTGGTCATGAGATAGCATTAAACAAATACATTTATGACGTCAGTATTGTGATTCAAACATCACTCTTGTAAAGCATTTTCCAACTAGCAAGAATATTACAGAATAAGTAATGTTGGTATGCTTTATGAAGTTTTTGAGCTTTATTGTGATGTCCTGTAAACTTATTTTATTTATCTAAAGAAAGTACATGGTACATTAATTTGTTGAACATATTACATAGTTATGCATTCTAGATTAAATATGCAAGAAAAAATGTATTAAATTAAAAGTGTAATCAGATTTTTTTCATGCTCATGATGGACTGAAGCTAGATGCCAATAGTGCTGCTGATTTTGTATCTTTGTAAAAAACCAAAAAAACCTAAAGAGAAACATCCTGAAATGAAAAGATGGTGTGGAAATGGGAAACTTGAAGACGAATGCTGAAAACAACAATGTAAAAGTCAGTTTTTATATAGCAGTACAATCTGCAAGAAATCTAAGCAACAACTGGGCATGTTTTCAATAACAAGTAAAAAGTGGACAAAACAATGTATAGTTAGCAAGGAAATACAGTATATAATACAATGGAAAAAAGACATTCATGTGCCTACCGATCTATATTCCTAAAAGTAATACAGAAAATTATAAAATGGAAATGAATAGTGTCTAAAACAAATGAACATACATGTCAGTAATACAGGTGTAAATTGTTCTTTTATAAGACAAAGAACATATTCATCTAAAATAATAATGCAAACATTACAATACAAAGTTTTTAAGATTGCACATATGCATATTAAACAGTCATATAAGATACTTTCCATGGTTTAGGAATTACAAAAATAAATTTTACATACAAATTAAACGTAAATCAAAATTGACAGTGAAGAATATGAACAAAACTAGATAAGCAAGATACTGTTTACTATTTATAGAAACTCAATAAATTAGAAACAGTCAGTGAGGTGAGAATTCTTAAATGTTTTGTTTAAGAAAAAGCATTTAGGGAAACTGTACTACTTCTAGGTATCTAAATGAAGTGGCCAGTCTAATAAAGCAGATAAATGCATTGAGTAATTGAATACAATACATAAAGCACCATGTAGCCTGTGGGGAAAAAAGACCTGGAATGTGGAAAAGACATATGTATGAACATATGTTGCACTGTAGTCAGCCAGTGTAGGTGGACATATAAAGTGCAGAGTTCAAAAAGGACTGGTTAGGAGGTGATACTGTAAATTGTGTAGTAGGGAAATGTATATGTGCCCTGGGTAACTGAGTAAGGAAAATGGATGGAAATGTATATGCTGATATTGCCATGTGATACAATAGTGGAGGCCGGGTGGATGAAGATGTGATTGTCTTGGATTAGAGATTAAGCTAAAAGAGTTAGATGAAAGTGATGGGAGATGACATAATAAGCAACTCACACCCTTGAGGTTGCATTAAACTGCAGAACATGAAAGAAGATAATTGGTAAATGTACACCATTTAGCCAACCAGGGTAAATCAAGATAGCTTCTGTTAAGATGGTGGTTGTAGCTTCAGTTGCAGGGAAATTAATTATATTCCACATTTTTAAGGGCTTGCTACAAAATATGACACAGGAAACCTTGGAATATATAAAATAATCATCTTGCACCCTACTAAGAAATAGCAAGACTGTCCTCCACTCTAGAAAATGTGTCAATTAAAAATACTAAATTCTGGGATGGCCTTCTCCATTCTTCTCTGTAACACCAGGTATACTTAAACAATAGCTCTTTTCTCCCACCTTTATCTTTTCTTGTCTAATCTATTACTTGACCAATGTTCCACACTGTAGATTACTTCTGAAGTCTTTTCCTCAGAAATAAATCCTACAAAAGTAACTACTTAGGAATATTTATGTTCAGTAGAATGCCCATTGGGGACTTAGCATTCTTTTGGCCTTGAAACCTGTATTATCGGGGGATTTTTTGAGACTTACCAAGTCCGTTACTAGTTTGGGCTACTCTTACACCCTGAGACCAATACACTCGCCGATACTCACATGCACACTGTCAAGGATCATATTTATACAACTATATTTGAATGATACCCTACTGCCAGTCACTCTATAGTAGTCTACATAGGATCCCCCCACCACATATACACCAATCATAGTCGCACATCTACGCAAGAGTAATGCTGTTCTGCCAGTCACTTTTTATTATCCCATATAGGATCCCTTCCTTATGGGTACACAAGAGGCTGAGAAGTGATAGGCTCAAGCCTATTACTTCTCAGTGCTCCACATAGGAATTCACTATCACCAGCACTAACAAACATAAGGGTGTCCCTGAGACACATGAAGGCTGAGCATCATTTTGGTTATAAGACATTTACCAACCAGTGTGTCTACCCTTGCTCTTTTATTGAGGTATGATCTCTCAGCTTTCATAACCATGCAGGATGAATAAATGGCAGTTTTTCCTTGCAGAAGATGCCCTAATATTTTCTTCAGTCACTCAAGATATAAAGGCAGAGTTCAAAAAGGACTGGTTTGGAAGCGATACTATAAAGTGTGTAGCACAGAAGTGTACAGAATGTAAAAGCAACGTGGTATTTATTAGAGCTTAATAATACCAATGCAAGAAAGAATAATAGAAATCGGGTTGATAGGAAAACTCTGGATACAATCCTAGAAAATCTAACTGAAAATCAGCCATGTCAAGGGTGGATGTTGTCCTAGGCAGCTTTTTAGTTTTAGCAAGATGGGGGCTCTGGGACATTACACATATTTGCTTAGCTAGCTCTCCTTCTGATGGATGACTATGCTCATATTTTTTGATCCTGTATGCATCTCTGTATTGTTTTCTGTTCTCAAGTTACAATATGACTGAAATAACTTTTAATCCTGTGGCATCCACACCTCTACCATTAAGGTATTAACTGACTGAAACAGATGCATTAAAGGTATAAATGATTGGTGCAAATCAGTAAGAATGTATAAGAGAGAATATTTTCAATCTGAATTGCCTTTTTAGTTAAATTCCCTTATAATTCTTTCTGGTTCATTTAAGCAAAATTAAAACTTAATACTGTATAAGTAGTCTGTAGTTTTCAGAAATTCAAGATTTTATACTCCAAAACATAAACCCTGCATATTTTTTTTTCTCCAGCTTAGCCATTTATTTTTTCCCTTTTCTGTCCCCACGGTCATCTGACCTTATCATTGGAACTCATCTTTAGAGTGTTAAAAACTGAATTCTATATAGTAGGACTGTACTTCTAAATTAATCGTATATCTATTATATGTGAGAGAGCATTCTTATTTTTACAATAATAATAATAATAATAATAATACATTTTATTTATATAGCGCCTTTCCCATGCTCAAGGCACTTACAGAATATAAGAAAGAATGGCATTTATTTATTTTATCAATTTTAATTTTTTTTCTTTCCTTGTAATTATTTCTTTGAAATATTAAAAAGCTACATACTTTTGTATGGGATAATATTATAGAAATTAATTTGTTTGTTGTTTTCTTATATTTTAGCCAAAAATAAATTCTTGCTTTGAAGTAACACTTTCTCAGTTTGTTCTTTTTACCTTCAATTCATTGTATCTTTTCCATTCATTCCCTTCTTTACAAACTGTAGTAGTGGACTATGTTAAGTCACATTGAGTCTAGACTTGTAGCTTATGTCCTACCCAAGATTCACAGTGATTGTTCATATACACCTTAAATGTTATTGTACTAATTGTGATTAGAAGACTTGAGAACATCCACAATTGTATACTTTATATGATCTAAACTGTGGTTAATATAAAACCTTTAGAGACTTCAGGTTATTTATTAACATGTTGTGGGGTTTTGGATCATACTACAGAATCTGTGAAATTCTGTCCTCTAATGGAACCCTGTTGTCACTTGGAACTCTTCTCCTGTTCCTGCTTTAATTATAACAGACATCTTTTCCTCAGGATGTATATTTTTATATACATGCTTTCATTTCTGCATTAGGGTGTGCAGTGCAAAGATTGCAATCATGGATCATCTTACTGACCTAAAACCAAACTTATTTGCCCCAACATCCACTGTTTCTCTTAATCTCATTTCAGTGACCTTCTTCCAGTTTGTAGCTTAATAAACCCCCCCCCCCTTTTTTTCTTGTATATTGGTATTTAATCTCCATATTTCAATTGTATGTATTTTTTCTGTTTTAGTACTTCCACCCCATGTTGACCAATAACTTCGACAGTTTCACTGGTATATCATCCTCTTTAGCTGCTTTCTCTTTTTTCTTGCTCTGTATTGACGCTTTAACTTCTCCATTCTACAGGATGTTTTATGTCACACTTTTGTTTTGTTTTCTGGGATTTTTCCTGATTCAGTAATTTTTTTTTTATATATTCTTTCAATATCTGTCCTGGATATGACATTAAACTCCAACTTGCAGGGAACTCATTGGGGGTTGGTGGCAGGATTGGCACTCCAGCCACCATAAAAAAAAAAAAAGCTTCACAAAGCTTCGAGACTACAGAAAGGACTCCTTTTTGCTCTCCGCGGGAGAAGCTCTACTGCAGCTGCCCATAGGAAGGCTGCTCGCATCATGAAGGGGATGGGGGAAAGGCCTTGGGAGCCCCATCCCTGGAAGAGTCAAAACCGTTGGAGAGCCAATAGGGTCAGGTCTGTTGGGGATCGGAACTGGTGTGGTGCTAAGGCGTCGCCCGCTGCACTGCACCACTTGGGTCCCAATTTGAGGCGGCCCACACGGGTGGGCACATGGAACGTCTTGTCTCTCCAGCAAGATCATCTTCCTCTGCTGTCGGAGGAGCTAAATAAACTCTGCATTTCAGTGGCAGCACTCTCTGAGGTGTGCAGACCAGGGACTGATCCCTGTAGGTGGATACACCTTTTATTGGTCTGGTCGGTCTGATGGCTGTCATACTCGGGGAGTACCTGTTGCTGTAGCAGATTGGCTTCTTCTGATGGTGTCTGATGTCACTCCTTTCAACGAGGAGTATTATGAGACTCCGATTATGGCACTTTCTGGGTACCTTGTCTGTTGTCTCAGTGTATGCTCCGACCACGGTGAGTGATGTCTCGGCGAGGGAGACATTTTATTCGCAGCTTTGCTCGGTGGTTGACGGAGGTGACACTCCTCTGGTCATGGGTGACTTCAATGTAGCCACTGGCACTGACAGGGCTGGCTATAAGGATTGTCTCGGTCCCATTGTTCTGGTGACCATGGTGAAAGTGGCTCCATGTACCTTGCCTTTGCAAAAGGTCAGGGGCTGCAAATTGCTGGATCCTGGTTCCAGCGCCCTAAACATCATCGTTGGACTTGGTACTAAAGTACAGGTGGTGCGGTGAAGGAGATTGATCAC
This sequence comes from Polypterus bichir lapradei, assembly GCA_026402145.1. Lineage (NCBI taxonomy): Eukaryota > Metazoa > Chordata > Cladistia > Polypteriformes > Polypteridae > Polypterus > Polypterus bichir. Next base: position 27,326,069 of record JANRMT010062850.1, on the reverse strand, counting down.
ATCCTCGTGGGGAGATGCTGGAGGCTCTTGCAAAACTGCAGGGTCTACAGAAGTGCCCAGTTTGTGAATTCTGACCACAGACTTGTTGTTGCTACTCTTAGGATCCAGCTCAGGTCCAATAGGTTACCAGCTACTAGGAAAATGAGCTTGCACTTGGCCATACTCCAAGACCAGGCTGTTTCTAATGAGTTTGCATGCAGTTTGTGTGAGGAACATTCAGATTTGGGTACGACTGCCGATCCTAATGTGATGTGGGAGACCTTTCGTGACAAGACCCTGAAGGTTTCTGAGGGTTGTGTTGGTGTTACCGGTGTTCCCAGAAGGAAGTGTTTCATCTCGCAGGGCACCCTGGATAGCATTGAGAGGAGTTGCAGCGCACGGCTTAATGGCAACTCTGGTCTGTAACCGGGAACTGAGAAGGACGGCTGCAAGGGCTCTGATGGCAGATAAAGAGGCGTTTGTTAGAGGAATCTGTGAGCAAGTGACACACCATCTGTGGTCTAGCGACCCACATCCTGCTTACAGAGGAATCGAAACATTACGCACATCTGAATCTGTTCCTCAGAGAGTCGCAGTCAGGGCAGCTGATATAACGGTCCTTACGGATGACGCTGCAGTTGTGACCTGCTGGGTTGGCTACTTTGAGCAGTTATTCAAAGCTGATCCTCTGGCTAGAACGTTGGATATCTCTGGGTCCACGGTTCTTGAGGCTGATCCTCCAATTAACTGTGAACCACCCAATCTCACTGAGATTGCACAGGTGGTGAACCAGCTGAGGGGGGGAAAAGGCTGCAGGGATCTGTGGTATCCGGGGTGAACTTCTCCAGGCTGGTGGTAAGGCTGTCCTCCTGGCATTGCAAGCAATCTTTGTTTCCATTTGGGAGACTGGCATCTTCCCAACTGACTAAAAAACGGAACTTGTCGTCCCTATCTGGAAAGGGAAGGGTGATTGCCTGGATTGCAACAACTACAGGGGGATAACACTGCTCTCGGTGCCGGGTAAAGTCCTTGCTAGGGTCGTCCTCAATAGGATCCGTGATCACTTGCTTACCTACCAGTGACTGAAACAGTCTGGTTTTACGCCTAAGAAGTCTACCATCGACCGCATCTTGGCACTGAGGGTTCTCATGGAGCACAAACGCGAATATCGGCAGAGTTTCTTTGCAGCCTTTGTTGATTTTCGAAAAGCGTTCGACTCAGTTGATCGAGCTGCCCTGTGGGACATCCTGAGGATTCGCGGGATCCCCTCGAGGTTGCTGGATATCATGGTCAGCCTGTACACTGGTACTGTGAGTGCTGTGCAGAGTGGAGGCAGTTGATTCTGGGATTTGTCAGCGTTGTGTTCTGCTCCTACTCTGTTCAATGCTTGTATGGACTGGGTGTTGGGCAAGGTCATGGGGTCCAGCGGCTGTGGGGCATCTGTTGGTGAAGAAAGGTTCACAGATCTTGACTTTGCTGATGATGCTGTGATCTTTGCGGAGTCAATGGATGCTCTCATCGGGGTGCTCGAGGGACTGAGAAAGGAGTCTGAGTGTGTGGGCTTGCGAGTGTCCTGGATAAAAACCAACATCCAGGCCTTTAATGACCTCTTGGGCACGGCCATCAGCAGTGTGTCTGTTTGCAGAGAGAGTGTTGACCTTGTTGAGAGGTTTACTTATGTTGGCAGTGACATTCATGTCTCTGGTGACTCTTCCTATGAAGTCAGTAGACGGATTGGGAGAGCATGGGGGGTCATGAGGTCGCTGGAAAGGGGTGTGTGGCGCTCCTGATATCTATGCAAAAGGACAAAGGTCCATGTCTTTAGAGTCCTGGTGCTTCCTGTCTTGCTATATGGTTGTGACACATGGACGCTATCCAGTGACCTGAGACGAAGACTGGGCTCCTTTGGTACTGTCTCTCCAGAAAATCCTTGGGTACCGTTGGTTTGACTTTGTGTCGAATGAGCAGTTACTCATTGAGTCCCGAATGAGGCACATTACCTGCATTGTGAGGGAGCGTCAGTTACAGCCCCGAGGGTTATCCGGCTCGTAAGATCCTCATCGTTGGGGACCCGAGTGGCTGGACCAGACCAAGGGGTCACCCACGTAACACCTGCCTGTGGCAGATAGAGGGTCATTTCCGGAGAGTGGGACTGGACCACCTGTCTGCCTGGGGGGTTGCAAACTGGGATCCCGAGTTGTTTCATTATGTAGTGGGTGCGGCATTGCACTGTACCAATGCATGCTCCCCAACTTGACTTGACTTGATTCTTTCAATCATTCCTATATCTTCCTTGTTGTGAACTTTTCAATTTTTACCTCTGATTGTTTTCATATTTCCTATGATATATCTTTTTGCCTTTGCAATGTTTGTTTGATACTGTTTTTCAGATGTTTTTCATTCTCTCTAGAGCATTCTTTGTACAGTGTGTCAAAAATCAAATCAAAAAGAAATTGCTCAGATTAACTGGGTAGCTTTGCAGATATTTGTATTGCGGTAACAATACCGTAGCAAGTTTGCATGTCAGATTATGCCAGAGTATTATTTTGTGTTTTTGTTCTTGTAGTTCATGTTTGCTGCGACTCTAAAAGACTGTCCCAGAATTTTTTTCACTAGAGTGTTAATCGACAGTATTATTATATGACATAAGATTATGCCTCTTTTTTTCTATAAGCATTAAAATATCACTAGCTGTACTTTAGACTTTATTTTTTTCCATCCTGACCTTCAAGTTTAACCTTGCTTCTTAAATATTAGAACCTTTTGTGTATGACCAAAATTCTATATCACTGTATTTTTCTAAATTAAACCGGTTTCACGGTATTCGACTATTTTTTTTTCCCATGCATGAGTGGATGTCAACCACATTTTCCACTGCAATTACTGCAGTAGACTGGCTAAGAATAACCTATTCCACTGTCATGAGAATTGTACAAAAAAACATTTTAATGTGCACACAAGTATTAATACAGGTTTGCATGGCCCCATAAAGTGATAGTTTTCAAGGGGGTGGCAGTAATGAAGAGAATGAATCACACTGCATGACAGTTGCAGTCAAAATATAGAACCTTTTTATTGAACAAATTTTGCAAACAACTTAAACTATAATTTTGACAACATATTTTCAACCATCCAAAGAGGCATTTAGACTTAGTAAAATATCCAGAGGTGCTTGTCAAAAGTAGTATTGCACTGAACATGTCTTAGAAAAGGAATAAATAGTAAATATTTTTTGTAAACCAACTACACTTTCTGTTAATGTTAACAATCTCTGCCCACTGACACATTAAAGTGACTTTTTAAACAACTTTACCATCATTAAACTGCATAATATTTAAACTAATAAATAATAACAATAAAATAAATAATAGTGCAACTTCCAGTAATAAAACTATTACTTCAAGACTTCAAGCCCAGGTGCATTACACAGTATTCACCAAATAAAAATAAAATAAAACAAGTGCAACTTGGTGGTGACATCTTTACCAACTGAGCCATCATTAGGCAAATTGCATTAATATAGACCTTGCTTCAAGCTAAGCTATATACATAAATAATAAAACTGCAACTTGCATTCATAATGCTATTTGTGGTATAGCCCTACGGAATCATATTAGGGCCATAGTGAAGAAAAAAGAAATACGGACACAGAGAAAAAAAAACAAAAACATTTATGTCGAGAATAAAGTCGACATGTTGACTTTATTCTCAACATTTCCACTTTAATCTTGACGTTTATGTTGAGATTAAAGTCGACATTTCCACTTTATTCTCATAGTTTAATTTTTAATTAAAGTAGAATGACGGAAACTAAACTTCATTCTAAAATCAATGTTTAATTTACTAGATTTTCTCAAACCCGTCATAAGTTAATGTAGCACATTAAATGCTTTGTGTTGTGTTCCCCGACCCAGTTGTTAATTACTACGCTTCTTAAACTGACTTCCTCTACACTAAGAGGAGGCGCAGGCAGAGATCGCTGCACAGAATCTATTCACTTCATGATATTCCTGAAAATTTACAATGCTAAGATAAATACTTGATATCATTTTCAGGATGAAATGCATTAAAGCAGGTATTAAACATGCACGGTAGTGTGGCAGTAGTGCTGCTCCCTTGCAGTAAGGGGTCCCCAGGTGTATGTTCAGTGTAGAGAACTTTATGGCAGGTGTGACGAGGCTCCATAAAACTGTATGTATGAATGGGTATCGCACAGGTTTAACTTAAATATTGTGTAAATGTTGGGTTCGTGATCTGGTGTTCGGAGACACGAACACAGAATTCAATGAATGCTCATCTAAACGTGCTTTCTTTATTGCATGCGTGCTGTCTCTGTCTGACGTATCAAACCCCCAGATCCTATCCTTCCAATTTTCTTTCTCCACATAACCAATCATCACACGATAAACGTCTTTGTGAAATTAAAACTAGCTATAAACTTAGACCACGGAGTATTCAGAACTTAAAAAAAAAAACTTCATTATACATGTTTAATTATGCCGTCCATTCAGGGTTGCACCCATCCCAGCAAGCATTGTGTGTGTGATGCAAGAGCAAATCCTGAATGGGGCGCCAGCACATCGCAGGGTGAATAGAAGCAATACATACACTAGCAGGGCTAATATAGCATAACAAAACCCCACATCCTACATGACTTTGAAAGGAAACTGAAGCATGTTGAGTAAACCCACCAGAAGAACATGTAAATTCAAGGCAGGGAACACCCGGGACCCCCTTGCTGTGACGCAGCAGTGCACCCTCCACGTCACCGTGCCCCCACATGATTAATACATGTTTTAATGCATTTCATCATGAAAATGATATCAAGTATTTATCTTAGCATTCTGAATGTTCAGGGAGCAGGCATATCATGAAGTTAATGTATTCAGTGTGGTGATCGCTGCCTGCGCCTCCTCTTAGTGCAAGAGGAAGTCAGTTTAAGAAGCACATACCGATTTAACATGGCTCGGGGAACACTTAACGCAAAGCATTTAATATGCTACACAACTTATGGCGGGGTTTGAGAAAATCTAGTAAATTAAATATTCATTTTAAGATGAAGTTTAGTTTACAATGTTCTACTTTAATAACAAATTATGAGAATAAAGTCAACATGTTGACTTTAATCTCGACAAACGGTGAGGAAAACGTAGAAATGTTGAGAATAAAATCAATATGATGACTTTATTCTCGTCATAAGCGTCGAGATTAAAGTGGAAATGTCGAGAATAAAGTCAACATGTCGTCACACTATTACACAGTACCCAGGTACATTACACAGTATTGAAAAAAATAAAACAAATACAACTTGGCTTGCAGTATTATCCAGTAGTATAGAAACAGTATTCACACATTTGAACATAATGGTCCACATCCGACCTTTTAAATCCAAAGTATCTCCAGACAACAGACGTGACTCCTTTTTCCTGCAAAAATTCTTCTGTGTCATCATGTTCAACTTTATTGTCTGCTACAGCTTCAGTTTCGGAATGTTCTCTGTCCATTTTCACCATGCAATACCTCCACTACCTACTCCGTTGCATGCCTGTTTAGCGGTGTAGCTGTGAAAAAGGTCCCCCTTAAACAGTTTCCCGCTGCGCCACGTTCTGAACGTTGTTTAGGCAATTTAAACCAGTGTTGCGGTATAAGAAAAATCCATATCATAAAACAAAAATAAAAAATTGCTTTCGGTATGAACCGGTATACTGCCCAGCACTACTTTTGTGTGTAACTTGTGATTTTGTACTGTTTTCTCATATTGCTTAAATAGAGTGCTTATCGTTGAGACTTGGTATTTTTTTATTCAGTTTTCTGAAGATTTCTTTTTAACCTAAACTCATGCAGTGAGGTTGTTTCATGACTATAAGTGAGAGTGTGAAGCTATATGTTTGAATTTTAATTGTAATTTTAATGGACTTTCTCTCTTTCTATGTATTTGGTATTTTTGTTTCCAGTGCCCTGTCTGTTTGTAAACATACTGTATAATCAAAAAATACAGGTTCAGAAAATATGAAAGTTGTGTTTTAGTTAAATACCTGATATGGTGTTTCAACATGTTAGTCCTTAGCTTAAGACAAGCAATGTTACAGATGGTTTTCATATTCTAAACTGCCACTCCATAAGATGTTAAAAACAGGTTTTGTACATTAAATTGTTTTTCCCTCTTTACTGAATATTAACTGAGGCATTAAACTTCACTGGCATCTTTGTGCAAGATAAGTTAAAATGCTGGCAAAGAGGTAGAAGGTCGGGTTTAATTGACACTTAGCTTGTATTTATTTTACTGTGCAACAGGCAGCATTCCATCAAACTTAATAGATAACTTGAATAAATGTTTTTATAGTCCATTAACTGTTACAGTGACCTCCAGCCTTGTTGCTGTGTATTGATATAGATGAATATTTCCATCATTCTGTTTCAGATACTGGCTGAAAGTGTAACAAAATAATTACTTTGTTTTGCATTCTTCATTGTGTTATAATATAGTAGTACCTGTGTAAATGTAGAATAAAAAGAACTTGGGATATTACTGAGTGCAATAAGCTTTTAAAAAAAAAAGTGTCGGCACAGTATTCCCTCAGTACTTTGAAAAGGTAGTATTTCAATAAGTAATACATACATTATTGTTTTCCGCTCTGTGGCAAAGCTTATTTAAAACTCATGAATGAGGGTCTTCCAAAAAGACTTCTATTTTGAATTAAACATCTTAAGATTTCAGCTTCAGTCTGTAATGCAGTTTTCTTTTTCTAAACCCATTTTTGACATTTTTGATTTTATCACAAGTGTTTCTACAATTTGTTGCTTGTAAAACCCTACCATAGCTGAAGACTTAATTCTTCTCTTTTGTGTGCTTGCTGGCTTTACTGAGCTTAGATTTTCCCATCTTGTTTAACCATTGGTTGAACTGGGTTGTATATTTAAGTTAATCTATGAAGCTATTGCTTCTCGTTTCTCCTAGAGCAGAACTATTTGTTAGTGTGTCCAATTGTTATTATTAAATTGTTATGAGAAGACTAGAGGCACAGTTTAATTCAATAAGGTTAATGTGTATATTAATGAAACTGTTTAACTAATTTGTATATTCTGAAAGTAACCCAGAATTTCTCATTGCATTTCTTATACAAGTCGGAGAGTAGCTGACAGGTGCCATTTTGGCTACCTCCATTCCCTCAGTTCCAGTGACGCCATAATAGGAAGAATCTTACCTTCCAATGAAGATACCTAAGCCAAAATAGTGTTATGGCAATGTCACTGTTCAGGCCTCATCATTTAGTCAGCACATGATCATGACTATGTCAATTATGCCAGTGCTTCCTGGTATTTATTCACACTGCCACGTTGGTTCATTAATAGTTGAAATCTTAAGAGACATCAAGCACTGTAAACAGCAGTTTGAAATTACTTCTTTAAAAGTAAAAGATGTCAAGTACATGTACTGGAAGCAGCATGCTACAGGGAAACTGGTCAAAGCTGTGCTGGGAGGTGAAGAATTATACATTGTCACAGAAGTTCAAAACTGCAAAATCAATGAAAAACCAAAATACCATAACCCATAATGAATACTAAACATCAAACTCAAAATATAATACACAAAATCTGAACTTCTCAAAGTTCCTTTATTGCTAACTACACAGTTTTTTTAATTGCAGGTTCAAAAGCTTGGACACCACCAAAAGGGAAGCTGTCTTTTTCAGAGCTGGGTCCTGGAGAGGGTCAGAAACACAGACACCCTAGACTGGAACAGACTATTAATAAGATCTTTATTTTGTGAGATATGAGACTTGCATGTTAAGGCAGCTGCTCCTATATCTTTTTGACTTATTTTTGCAAGAAATTGTGTTTTCTTTCTAATAAAACCATCTTTTGAAAGATGTGCTTCCACTTTCTTTGCTGCCTGTGTCACAGTATCTATATACTGTTTTTTAGTGTTACAATATTTCTTAATAAGATTGACAGCACAGTAACCTTATGACCTGTGGATAGAAACTATTTGTAAAACTACTGGTATGAGTGCAAATGGCGCTGTACCATTTATCAAAAGGAAAGAGTTAGAAAAGAGAATGTGCCTGATGGCTGGCATCTTTAATCCCTCTGTTTGTTTCTCTCTATCAGCAGTCATTGTATTTGTCCTTAACAGAAAGCACCTGGATGCCAGTAATAATCTGTGGTGTCCTCACGAACCTCTGCAGTGCTTTATACTCTTGAGGCAATCAGGCTGGTTTCACCAGGATGTGAAACAACTCAGGAGGACTGCTGTACCTCTGCTGCCTAATAAGCACTAGTATAAAGGACATAACGTACAGAATTTTTCAAGTGATCTCAAAGGTAGTTTGTTTTACTTCTACTGCAGGCACGATCCCTTCTAATCCTACCGACAGGACCATGGGAGAATTAGCCAAACTAACAAAACGGTAGTATCCTTGTGATCTAGTTAAGATTAACGAAAACAGCTGTCTGTGTGCTTTAATTCACTCTGCACACTAGCTGCTGTTCCAGACTTGCCCATTCATGCCCTGCTGTACATTTTATTTTTCCAGTAACATCATCTGCGGTTACTTGGTTGAAGCTTCTGCACTGTGGTACAATTCCTCTGCTAACATAATATTCGAAGAAGACAAGTACAATGTCACCTCTCAGTGTGTGAACTCTAGATGGATTCCCAGCTGGAGTTACTTCAATGTATGTCACATGTGTGGAGTCACAGATTTGAGTTATTTTTCATATGTCTTCTGTTTTAGTCCTAAAAACAAACAACAACAACATTTATTTGTATAGGATGTTTTCATACAAATGTTGTAGCTCATACTGCTTTATGAGATGAAGAAAGAATAAAGGAACATTTAAAAATAAGATTAGGCAATGCTAAGTAACAAAGAATAAAGTAAGGTCCGATGACCAGAGAGAGACTGGGAAAAAAAAAAAAACCTCCAGAGGGCTGGAGAAACAAAAAAAAAAAAAACAATCTGCAGGGGTTCCAAGGCCATAAAACCACCCAGGCCCCACTGGGCAAACAAGAATATATCTCTCTCAGCCTTAACTCTCAGATCCAGACTCTTATCTGGTCTTGCAAACTTTTTTTGCTCTCATACAACTGCCAATGCTGTATTTTTGATTTAGTTTTATTGTTTATCATGGAATGTCTAAAGGACCAAGTTAAGCTGGCTTATGCTGTCTATATATCATCTTGGGTCATACAGGCATGACTCTCTCAGACATGGCAAAACAACCGATTACCTCTTACTGATGCTTCTACTCTTATATATAAGTAACAAGACAAACACATATATCACTATCCTTATGTTGATGGCACCAACATTAAATGTTTGGCAGTGGAATTTCATAGTGAAATTATATTAGACCTCCAAGCACAAATGAACACCTACCAGTTGAACATAATGTCAGCAAAATGGCAACCTTTTTTTCCAAATTTGCTTGAAATAGTAATGCAGTGCACCCTCATCAGCAAGCCCTATAGGTCAAACTAATACAACTCCTTCAAGTACTTGAAGATCTCCCATCTGCATTTAAAACAGCTGCTATTTAAAACTACTTTAAACAAAATTACAATAAACCAAGAAAGTAACAGAAAAATACATACAAGTCCAGCCTTATACAAGAAATAAAATATTTTGAAGGTGCTCTACTTCTCCTTAAACTAGTTCTTTGTTCTGCCCAAGAAAGTCTTCTCTGGCATTGTTTAGAGATATGTCCCTCAGACACCAGGTAGATGAGAAGGTGAAGCTGAATTCTCAAATTGCAGAGATCCATGTTTTTCTCTTCTGATAACTTTTGATTTTAAAGTCTGTGGAAAAGAAGATTATTTAAACCTATTTAATCCAATCTGAATAATCATATGAAAGTTAAAAGGAAAAGACAGCAAATCAAAAGAGAACTATCACTTTCTCATCCTCGCCCTTCAGCATCTCCAACACAGTTGGAAAGCAGAAAATTTAAGGGGAGTAATAATCCAATGTAGAAAATCTTAAAAGCAGGCAAATAACAATTCAGAGCAATATAAAAGAAAAAAAGATACATATGACAATCTAGTTAATATCTGTGTAGAAAAACCTGATGAAAGTATACTGCTCAAAAATATTAAAGGAACACTTTTTAATGAGAGTATACCATCAAGTCAATGAAACTTCTGGGCTATTGATCTGGTTGGTTAAGTAGCAGAAGGGGCCGTTAATCAGTTTCAGCTGGTTTGGTGTTAATGAAATTAACAACAGGTGCACTAGAGGGGCAACCATGAGACGACCCCCAAAGCAGGAATGGTTTAACAGGTGGAGGCCACTGACATTTTTCCCCTCCTCATCTGTTTTTTCACTTGTTTTGCATTTGGCTACGGTCAGTGTCACTACTGGTAGCATGAGGCCATACCTGGACCCTATAGAGCTGGCACAGGTACTCCAACTTCTCCAGGATGGCACATCAATATGTGCCATTGCCAGAAGACTTGCTGTGTCTCCCAGCACAGTCTCAATGGCATGGAGGAAATTCCAGGAGACAGGCAGTTACTCTAGGAGAGCTGGACAGGGTCGTAGAAGGTCCTTTACCCATCAGCAGGACTGATTGGTATCTGGTCCTTTGGCCAAGGAAGAACAGGGTGAGCACTGCCAGATCCCTACAAAATGACCTCCAGCAGGCAGGCCACTGGTGTGAATGTCTCTGACCAAACAATTAGAAACAGACTTCATGAGGGTGTTTTGAGGGTCCAGCGTCCTCTAGTGGGCCCTGTGCTCAATGCCTGGCACTGTGGAGCTCGATTGGTGTTTGCCATAGAATAACAAAATTGGCAGGTCCACCTCTGGCGCCCTATGCTTTTCACAGATGAGAGCAGGTTCACCCTGAGCACATGTGACAGATGTGAAAGGGTCTGTAGAAGCCATGGAGAACGTTATGCTGCCTGTAACATCGTTCAACATGACCGTTTTGGTGGTGGGTCAGTGATGGTCTGGGGAGGCATATCCATGGAGGGACGCACAGACCTCTACTGGCTAGACAACGGCACCTTGACTGCCATTAGGTATCGAGATTATATTCTTGGACCCATTGTCAGACCCAATGCTGGTGCAGTGGGTCCTGGGTTCCTCCTGGTGCACGACGATGCCCGGCCTCATGTGGCGAGAGTATGCAGGCAGTTCCTGGAGGATGAAGGAATTGATACCATTAAGTGGCCCCCACGCTTGCCTGACCTAAATCCAATAGAACACCTCTGGGACATCATGTTTCGGTCCATCCAACGCCTCTAGGTTGCACCTCAGACTGTCCAGGATCTCAGTGATGCCCAGGTCCAGATCTGGGAGGAGATCCTCCAGGACACCATCCGTCATCTCATTAGGAGCATGCACTGACATGGTTGGGCATGCTTACAAGCATGTGGGGGCCATACAAAGTACGATTTGGAGTTGCTGCAATGAAATTTCGGCAAAATGGATTAGCCTGCTGCATAATTTTTTCACTTTGATTTTTGGGGTGACTTTGAATTCAGCCCTCTGTAGGTTGATAATTTTAATTTCCATCAAATGATGTGGCATCCTTTAATTCCTAACACATTACCATAACAGTCCATATCAGTAGAGATATTCAGCATGATTTTTTTACAAGTGAGAATTGATGTGTTTTCAAAATGTTCCTTTAATTTTTTTGAGCAATTTATATTCCTTGACTTTGGATGGAACAATAGAATGCTCTTAATGGTTAGTAACATATTACCTGTTTGCCTTTTATACTTAAATTCTATTCATCCAGAAATGTTGTTTTTTCATGTAATAGGTACAAAGAAGCTATCAATAACCTTAAAATTTGATGAGACAGTACAGCATTGTAAAGATCCTATTAAATTTTTGCAAAACAAAACTTTTGAAGTCAATCTTTTTGTGTTAAATGCATCCTAGAATGGAAAGTGGTGTTGACTGCATGGCAGATGTGTGTGCTCGGCAGGGAGTGTAGGCTTTGGACTAATGACTTTGCTCTTTCTGTCTCATGTTTTGAAAGCTCCTGAGTGTAATCAAGTTGCCAGGCACAAATGTTCAAGAAAGATAAATAAAGACTATTCCTGGAATTAGGGTAAAATTGGGTAGTTCATGATGACACTAATCGTGAATGTAATGTTTCATTACAATCAATGCTCTTTCCTGGACTGAAAGTGTCAAATAACTTCCATTTTATAGCACATTCATCTGCCAAATGGGGTAAAAATTAATTCCTGGTTATAATTGTTTTTCAAACTTAAAGATTTCTGAATGGATATTTGTATTTGTATATGATGTCATATTTGTAAGATCCTGCTATCCTTGTTCAGTAGGCTGATTAGAAACTGAACAAGGAATAAATACATTGGCTTATTTGTTTGGAAAGGTATTTTTGAATGTATCACAACCCTATTGCAAGAACAGAGTACAGGATCACAGTGAGATTTTCAAAACAATGTATGCTTGTAAAAAGCCCCATTTTTTTTTTTAAATAGGCTACAAACTTTGTTTGTAAAGCATTTACTATACCCTGTTGGTTGTGGTAGTAGAGTAATGTACTGTGTTAGCCATTATGGATGTGATGAGTAGTGAAGCAAAATGACATACAGGTAAAATTCTGTTTCAACAAACTGCCAGGGACCTAAAAAATATTTTGTTGTATTGAAAATTTTATAGTAATGAGATTCTGTATTTGTTGCTATAGTGCTGTCTTTAACTTGTGTTTAGGCATTTGCAATCATTTCAATAGTTTCTTTTGCGTTAATTTTAATCTCCTCCTGCCTACAAGTTATGCTGACGAGAATTTTTCTCAGCATTTCCTTGCGATAATACACTTTCAGGGTACGAATGATGCCCAAACCCAATGGCCGAAACACTGCTGTGCAATTGGATTGGAGGAATTCAATGCGAACATTATCTAAATGTGGAAGCATGTTGTGGGCAGCACGGTTATCAATCAGAAGGAGAATCAACCTTTTCTTCTTCATATTGTGAGGTTTCTGAACTCTTTTAGGATCACCCCACCGACTGGGATGACACGCTGAAGTGCGTCCCGAAGCGTGATTGTTGCGTCTGTGGAAGATTGTTTGTCTGTTGCCGGGGCAGGGCAACAGCAGGCTCACAGCGGCACAGTGAGGCACCACAGAAGCAAATCCTAAAAGATTGGGGTTGCACTATAAGTCCCTGTCTTGTGCCCCAAAACACGAGGCTTAGTCTTAGTACTTTAGCAAAACAAGCTTTATTCAGCTTGAAATGGGAACAGCAGGGTTATTTATTGTAGTGTGATCTGCCACTCTCCTATAAACAGACACAGCAATCAGGCAGGGTTGTTGCCAGGCTAGTGGCTAAGTAATCCTGTTCCCTGCGCAAAATGAAAAGTTTGTTGTAAAGATATTTGTTGTAATGGAATTGTACCTGTATTTTATTGGCTAACTGACCAATTACAATATGAAAGCTTTTGGAGCAGCTCAGGCCTCTTCTTTAGGCAAGTTGTAGCATACTCCGCTGCACACTACAACAATTTAGGACTTAGATAAAAAGCTCAGTTTAAGTGTGTTTATTTGAAGACTTTGATGTTTTAATGAGTGTTTCTAAGTTATATTCCTGGCCCATTTCACAACTTAAACAGCCAATTGTCTCAATACTCATGGAAAGCTATTTATATTATTCTAAGTGATTAAAAAATAAATGCTTAGAAAGACCAAAAATAAAGTGGCATTGCCTCATATTTATTAGTTCATTGCAAAAATTAATAGCTGGGGTATATGGTGAAACTCTAATTTTGATGTCATTGTCCCTAGACATATTGGAGACCAGTGTAGGCACCTTCATTTAGTAACTGGAAATTGCATGCAAATTAATCATTGGTACACAGTAGTTTATCACAAAACTTCATTAACATGTGCATGTGGGATTTTTTAAAAACATTTGTTCAAATACTACTCCTACTATTTGAATACTTAGTGATTAGCTAATTAATTTATACCCAAAACTGTGCTTAAGTTTTTTATTTTGGATCTAGTGTATACATAACTATCCAAGTTTTTTTCTTGTTTATAGTGCTTGTCACTTTTAACTCAGATCGATCCTCTTATTTTTATGGTATAAAAGTCCAACGTGGTATCTTTGTTGGCAGAGGCTGAGAGTGGCTGCAATTTTATTATACAGTACTTACCTTATCTTGGTCGCTTACTTTTTATTAAAGTGAGCATAGATAGGAAATATCAGTTATTTATCCTAGTTTTATTGTGCTGTTCATTGTTATCTGAACTCTCCTTCCACCTGATTTGCAATACCCCTGTGTCCCCTGTAGGGCTTAGAAGCTTTCTTCTGCTCCTGTTCCCCATGCAGCTGCAGTACTCACAAGAAAGACTTTCTCTGATCTCCTACACAGCTGCATTTTAGGCCTTTGCCTATAGGGTTAGTTTCATTAAATAGCATTGTGACATTGAAAGATTTCAAAGTTATTTATTGTAGTAGGTTGTTGTACTGTGTTACCAATTATGGATGCAATGAAAAGTCAAGCAAAATGACACCTTTTATTGGCTAACTGAACAGATTACAATATGCAAGGTAAGGCCCCTTCTTCAGGCAAGATGTAATTAAGACTGAAGAAACCCGCCTTAGCTGCCTTGAAAGCTTGCATATTGTAATCTGTTCAGTTAGCCAGTAAAAGGTGTCATTTTACGTGACTTCTAAAAATTGTTCATTGAACATTTTACTTTGTTCACAAAATCAGGCACAGTTCATTTCTGACATTGTGTTCCCTTGTAAGTAAAATCAAAATGGCTATGAGATCATATATTTTGATAAAAAAAAAAGGTTTTATAACGTATTTAAAATTCTTATATTCAAAACTGCTTTGTTTAGATTATAATCAAAATATTATATTATAATCAAATCTAAGAAAACAGAAATTTTTTAAATCTAGTTTATCATTTAGTTATCTAATTCTTTTTTTTGGTGAAAAAATACATATAAATAACTATTATAATGAGTAAATTTCTCAAACATAATGCATTTTTCTTATTTATTATCCAGCTAAATAAAGAATACCAATGAATTAGTCCAGTCCTGCTGGATGCAGTTGTTTATATGAAGTGACTTTAGTATCAGGCATTATGGTAAATGAAAATTAAAGGTGGTTAGGTCAAAACGTATTTTATGAGGACCTACACATGAGCACACTGTGGTTTACCCATTGGTTTTCAGTGTAGTTATGACGTAGAAACTTTACAAAATATTTGTTTTCCAGTCATGCTTAAAAGTCTACATTTCAAAATAGCTATTTGCCAAACTAATATTTTTAAACTTTGGGATGCCAAAGGAGGATTTCTGGAATTTTCATGTTTTCCTTGGACATGCATGAGATTTTTTTTTTAAAGAAGTGACCTTACTGTAATCCCCAACACTAAACCTACTGTCAGTTGACTGCTTATCAGGTTTTCATGTTGGATTCATTTTTGTGTCAGCATTTCTCTGGTATGAGTGTGCTTGTATACTGTAGGTGTTTATTTCAATTTTTAAAAAGTTAGAGCTGTTCAACTAGCTCTAGATTACTCTGCCAGTAATCTGTTCTGCTGCAATCATGTGTGTTTACCTACTGATCAAATCCTTTAATACTAGTAGGTGGAGCATTCTAATATTTGGTGGACTTGTAGCAGAATGCTGTGCCTTATAAAGAAGATGTATTTGTGCTTTATGTTTTAAGCTGGTCTTATGTGTTTTTTCTGTATCTATGATCATAGTGTCCACAATGCTGTATAGTTTCCACTGGGTACGAGGTCTAAGCAATTTAAATCCTCTTTTGAACATATAATACTGGCTCTTAGCTTAACTTGAAGTCAGTGTACTATATAGCAATCCAAAAGTGTACTTATATTGTTGTACTTCCAAATTCTATTTATTTTACTTTCCAGGGTTCTAGTTTTGAGTTAACAATAAAGTACAAATTTAATGATTTGTGTAGTTTGGCAATAAAGCATTACAGTATTCAATTCTGCTGAGTACATTGGAAAGGATTATCTTTTCTGTATTCTGCATATTAAGACACCACCTTGATTTTGCAATAGTTCAAAACTGTAATAGGTAGGTCTTTTTGTCATATTTCTTTACTGTCTTTCTTTACTGGATTCAGCTAAACTCTGATTCAAAGTGTCTGAATAGTTGTTATTGTCTGACAACCTTATTTGTCGAATTATAGCCCGTTTAAAGAACATGTGCTGTTTCATGTTATTAAAAGGTAGTTAATGACATGAATCATTTGGTTTTATTGAAGAATATAGGCAAGTGTCTTCTGAATAAAAATGAAAGATCACTGTTATTTCTGAATAGTCTATCTATCTATCTAGAAATATACAGGGTGAGTCAAAATTATGTTAACACTAATGGTACTGCTATATATATACTTAGTTACAATTTTTGTGGACAATATGTGCCACATATGGTACATGTGTTGAACATAATGGCGAACAGGTTAAGACATTCCTGTAAATCATCTTGCACATATGAAGTATGTTTTGTGAATAAATTGTTTCCGCCATAGATATATATAAATGTGTATATATATATTGTGAACGCTGGCCCCGGCACAGACAGACGGACAACATTTTTGCACCCAACACACTGTTTATTTTACAATATATACAAGTCCTTGCTCACGTGCAACCCCAGTGCCTACAGCACCGATTTCCCCAATGTCCAGGGCTCACAGTCCTTATGCCTTCCTGGCCGCCTCCCGTCCTCTCTCTCCAGCTCAGTCCGATACCTCCCGACTTCCACCTCCTGACTGGAGAGAGGCGGCCCCTTTTATGGGGACCCGGATGGGCTCCAGCTGCTTCCCGGCACTTAACGCTGGCCACACCCCTGTGTGGCGGAAGTGCCGGCTGCGCACCCGGAAGCCGTCCGTGTATCCCCTGTCGTCTTCCCCCCGGCACTTCCTGGTGTGGCGGAAGTGCCGGGCTCCCGGTATAAATAGGCACTGGGGCGCCGCCTGGCGGTGGCCACGGGTCCATACAGGGCTGGGCTTCCAAGCCCTGTACCCGAGGCCCCCTGCATAACCAGGACGGACGCCCCCACTCGGTCTGGAGGAGGCACACGCCCTCCTCCGGTCTTCCAAGGCGTCCCGACCGGGCTCCAGCCCCGGCCGAGGACCACACGGGATAAACCGGCATCGGGGCGCCGCCTGGCGGTGACCACGGGCCCCTACAGGGTAGGGCTTCCATGCCCTCGACCCGTGGCCCCCAACAGAACCAGGACGGACGCCCCCTCACGGTCTGGAGGAGGCACAAGCCCTCCTCACGTCCTCCTGGGCGTCCCAGCCGGGCTCCAGCCCCGGTCGGGGGCCACAATATATATATATATATATATCTATATATCTCTATACTAATAAAAGGCAAAGTCCTCACTGACTCACTCACTCAATCACTAATTCTCCAACTTCTCGTGTAGGTGGAAGGCTGAAATATGGCAGGCTGATTCCTTACAGCTTACTTACAAAAGTTAGGCAGGTTTCATTTCGAAATTCTACGCGTAACGGTCATAACTAGAACCTGCTTTCGTCCATATACTGTATACGGCCATAGCCTGCAGCTCGGTCGCTGTGTGAGGCAGAGTTGCGTCTCGCATCATCACGCCTCCCACGTAATTGAGTGCCTGCTCATATAAGGTAAATATTTGCGGGTGAAGGACTGTACTTAGCATATTATTAAGTGCAGCTACTGCGGAAACCCTCGCTCAGCGAAAGTGCGAGAGAAACTTTTAAGTGCCGGGTCTGAGCTAAAATTAAATAAAGCCATGGACATTACAAGATCGCACAAGATATTCGCGAGATACAAGTTTAATGAGAAGACGCAGGGTATAAAGCCTTGATGCTAAAGACCTGGCGAAGTCATGCCTTCTTTGCTGGCCTAAAAAAATATCTGAATCACAAACTGATGTAAATTATATTTTGTCCATGAATACTTATTAAATAATTCCAAATAGTCTGTCCACTTCCTTTCATAGCTTTTCCGATGGTTGTGCTGCTTCCAGACATGTATTTTCGTATTAAAGCATTTAACCAATCACATTTCAGCCATCATTTGCTGCCAGGCAGAGAGGCCTTCACAATCCGTTCTGCAGGCCCTCTAACACAGAATAAATGTCGATTAAACTGTTGCTTCAACCAATCAGATTTTGAGTTGGTGTCAGTAGGGCCCTCTAGCAGGCATACGGCAACGTCACCGTATTCAGACCCATTGATTGGATAGAAGCTGATATGAGGAACTCTACGAGGCCACTGAACGCACCGCAGGCGCTCCGAGCGCAAGATCCTCGCGCGCACTACTGCCAACTCAATGGCAGGATTCTGGACAATATTATTTGCCAGACACAGACCAGATTTCAAGACCACGGAAAACTGATGTTTATCACGCTGCTCGACCCCCAGAAGTTTTGGGAATACAAGAAAAATTTCCCGCATGCAGCCTTCTCCAGTTTAACACAAGAGCCACGGAGCAGTTTTTGATCTGTCTCGGCTAAAAACACAACTGACTGTAATGTATGCCATGGATGATTTTGCAGGAAAATCTCCCACTGATCTCCTGGACTTCCTTCATCAGATAAATCTGAATGAGAGCATGGGGCAGCTGTTCACATTAGTATATTTGGCGGTGACCATTCCCATGTACACTGCTTCTGTTGAGCAGACATTTTCAGCCCTAAAGCAAATTAAAACTTATGCCAGAAATACGACAGGGCAGGTTTGACTTTCAGCATTAGCTTCGATGGCGATAGAAAGGGACTTTTTGATGGAACTGAAGTGTACGGATAATCTGTACGACAGAGTAATTGAACTGTTTTTGAGGAAAGAGAGGAGGATGGATTTTGTTTACAAATAATCCGAATTTTTGGTGAGTAAAATGTTGCGATTTTCCTAAATAATATTGCAAGTTTATGAGTTATTATTGATGTTTTTTATGTGTGTCACGGCTGTAGCTGCAGTAGAAAGGAACTTGTTCACCCCGGTTTGTCTATTCAATAAAGGGATTTATTGTGGCTACAGGAGTTATCTATCTGTGATGCAGCGGCTCTTTATACTGTATTTCTGCATATTAAGATGGTTTTTATAACCATAAATTAGTTTTTGAGGGGCGGGTTGATTCAGACGGAGCACTACTGAAGGCCTAGGTGTGAAATGCACGGTCCGCCACTGGACCAGATGATACGTAAATTTGATGAACATTACAACCCAAAAATAAACGAAACTGTAGAGAGGTTCAGATTATACTTCTCCCAGTGCGTCTCTCTAAATCCCCCGTGTGGGAACATTATCATAAGGCTCAACAATCTTATTGTTACACCTTCTTTGTGCACCGAACCGTCCTTATTACAAAGTCTTCCTTGCTTTACCGCTGGCTGCTTCTTTCCATTCACCTTCCTAGCTCTTTATTTAAACAGTTTTCCTTCTCACTTTTCCGCTCCTTCGCTGTCTTCTCCCTTTTCTCCCAAAATACGCGCCTCCTTGCCTTTTTACAGTCAGCTCCCCTTACGTCACACCATGGTACGTTTAGCACAAGTTAATACCGGGAATGCCTGTTAAACATCTTACATTCACGAGTAGCGATTTGCGTAGTGAACACTTCGATGAATGAAACCTGTTATCTTTACAATGGTTGCCAAACACGGAATGTAACTGCATAACAACACGTCCTCCAAATACGAACCTGATTGAAAAAAATAATGATAATCAAATCCTTGATGACAGCAACACTCATAACAGTCACAAAACAATTACATTGACAATCAGGTTATGTTATTTTTAAAATGTTTCCTTTTCTTTTTCATAACTTCTTTAACACGCTACTTCTCCGCTGCGAAGCGCAGGTGTTTTGCTAGTATATATAGATATAGATATAGATATATAAATATAGATATATTTTATATCTATATATAAAAATATATTTTTATTTTCCTCAATAGATATATATATAGATTTATATAGATATATTTATGTAGATATTTAACATAATTTATATAAATATAAAATAAAATATTAAAAATGAATTGGCTTTTTGCTCCATCCCCAGAGAAACAGTATCTAACTGCCCAGTGTAATGAGGGTATACAGTCATCAAAATACTGCATATGCACTGTGGATGGGTGGAAGAAGCACAGGATGACTTTATGAAGTGTTGGTGTGCTAGCCAAGTTGCCCCTTTTATTTGCAGTGGCAAGCAATAAACAAAACAGATGCTTGTGACCGCAAAATTTAACATAAGTACTGTCGTCTTATTAACATTGCCTGAAATGGCTCTTATGAGTGGGTCACAGTGTTGGAGCTCCGTCCTCAATACTGTGCAGATGAGACTTTGATATATTTAGGGGCAAGAATTCGACTGGTAGGGGTTTGATTAGTTACCCTGAAGGGTGTCTTCTCACTGCTGTGGAGGAGGAAAAAAAAAACACTGTTAGTGGCAGTGCCCCCTTTTGCCCCGACGGGGTATTACCTCGTACATACCTTGGATGAGCCTTGAAGGTGACTGTGCTACACCTGATTTGGAAAGCATAGTATGAACTAAGAACAGTGCCGTGATATTTTATCTACTGTAAGTCATGAAGCTTGTGTTTAGTGTAGTTTACTATTATTTGATAAAAACTACATCTAAGTATAAGAGTATGATTTGAGTAGTTTTTGTTGAATTGGAGAAAACTAGAATTATTTCCAAAATTAATTCAGGTTGTATCTGTACAGTGAATTAAATAAATTTGTTTTCTAAAAACATTTTTTGAAGAAAATTGTTAATTTTTAAAGTCCATCTGTAAAATGAAAGAACATTCAGAAACAAATGAGATTTCTTTTTTTAAAGGTCTATCAAATGAAGGAATTTGGTTAATGTTGCTGCCCATCTGCTCCAGGGTACTGGCTTTGTATGCCTGTCTGAGTAATTACTGTGTGGAACTGGCATGTTCCATATAACTCAGTGGGTTTTTTCTCCATATTTATTGTTTTAGTGGCCCCAGTTACAGGATCCATGGTGTGTCCTAGAATTCCTACTTTCCAGGAGATGTGAAATGACAGGGCTTATGACCCCCAGGCAGCCCGCATTTTCTCTCACTGACATGTAGAAGTGCTTTATTCTTGTAAATCTAGGTTACAACTCTCCCCCTCTCCACCCCCACCAATGTAAATGCATTGATGTATTCTACCAGTGTCCTTGGCAGTAGCTTGCCTTCCAAGAAATCATCCAGTATACTTGAATGTATGTACTGTAAATTACATACAAATATATAATGGTCTTATTAATACAATCTATACTGTATATGGCTATACACATGTGTTCTTTTTTCTTAATAATTGCTTATATTACAGCCTGTGTATTGTAGGCTGTGTCCTTTTGTTGCTCTGCCATTTAACAACTTTATGCCTTATTCGGCTTCTGGGCATTAGAAAGCTCTCCAGAGAATGACCAAAGAGGTAATCAGTCTGGTAATGTAATCCCAACCACTAGTGACAAATCCTTAGTCATATCAGCAAGACATGGAAGTACAGATTTTACAGCAGAATTTGCACAACAGAGGAGTGGGGGTAGTTTTTGATGGTGTGATTATTTTACCATTGGAATTTATTTTTTTTGTTAAATTCTAATTCAGTTATACACTGTTTTTATTCCTTACATTTTTATAAATGTGCCTCAGTGTTGTATTGTGTGTAGAATTAATTTTTTTTCAACATTGCGTTTACTGTAGTTTGAGCTGTCTGTGAGATAAAGCAGATTCATTTACTTTCCTCAATAAGATTTCAGTTGCAGGTGTGATATGAATACAAAAGGCATAGCTCGGTACGAAGAAATCTAACAGTTTCCTATTTGTATGTATATCATTTTTATAAATGTTTCATGATTCATGGGGGTTGGGGAGGGGAAAGAGTTATTATTAATAGATTTTCTTTAGACTGAATCCATGGAAGAACAAAAGCTGAATATTGTACATAAGTTACGGATAGTATGGAGCAGTAGAAAAGTACATTTGTGTATGTTAATAATAGATTTTGGTAGTCTGTGTGTGTGTGTATATATATATGTATGTGTGTATGTACTAAAAAGAGAGAGAACAAATTAAACAGAACACAAAGGCATGCTTCATTTATTATTACATTTCATATAACCAATCATAAGGTTTTGTGGTGAAGTCAGTTTGTGCTTAGTACTTATAGGTCAGGCTTCTGTAGATGTGTCTTTGCTTTACTATATTACCAGCATGTCTTCCAGTGCAATAAAACTTATTTGATGTTAGTTGCGCTCTTGTTGAAACATGTAGCAGGACGGGGTCATAAATTACTAGACTGAGCAATGACCATTAGATATAATAAATAAATATATAAGTATTCCAAATTAAAAACACAGTAAATATTGTGACTGATTCGCCTCACAGTGGTGTTGGTGGTGGTTCCTCAAGACGGCAGCTACATATTCCTACCATGTTACACTGGCTGCTGTGTGCTGATGCTCCCGTAGTTTTGTTCTGTCGTTCTGTTAACAAGGAAACTTTCTGTTGGCAAAGAAACACAACTGCCCTTCAAAAATATCCTCCTTAACAGTATTTCAATGGGGAAACAAATACACTCTTAACAGGCTCAGCTGCAGCTTTGCTCCCTTTTTGTGTAACATACTTCTCACACAATGCTTAGAACTCTGTGTAATCCTATGTGACATGCTCTAGGTGATTCACTGAACAGATAGGGAGCGAGCAAACATTCACTGCATTCATGGCGATGTCAAAGAATATGGGACTGTAATACTCCCTCTGAAATATAAGGGAAGGAACTTTAGAGTTTAGACTGCAGTGTTGGACTCCTCATCCTGTACCATATAAATTGGAAAGAGGAATGTCCCGTTCCTGCCGGTCTTGACCTCCTGCAAAATGCCTGTCCTTTTACTTGAAAGAGAAGGGCTTGTAGCTGTCAGAGTCCATCAAGAAACCGGCTTGGAAATTGAACCCGATCTGTCCTGTGATGATGGTCAGCGATTCCTTGTGAGATTTTATTAGACAGCTGCCTGGCCCTTCACAGCAGGAGCTTGCTCCTTCAGTCTCTTCAGATGGAGCTGCTTTCAAGACTTTGCACTTTTTGGTTAAGAATGGCTCCCTACATGTGGAAATTTCTGATCGCATAGGTGTTTGTCTCATCATGTAGTTAGTGGTCCCATTCTATACTAATAAAAGGCAAAGCCCTCACTCACTCACTCACTCACTCACTCACTCACTAATTCTCCAACTTCCCGTGTAGATAGAAGGCTGACCCCATCTTCACGAAATTTGGTAGGTGGTTTCCCTGCGCTAACCAAAATCGATGTACGTACTTATTTCGGTGGTATGATGCCACTGTCGGCCGCCATATTGAATTTTCCAAACATCACTAATTCTCCAACTTCCCGTGTAGGTAGAAGGCTGAAATTTGGCAGGCTCATTCCTTACAGCTTACTTACAAAAGTTAAGCAGGTTTCATTTCTAAATTCTACACGTAACGGTCATAACGGTCGACAACGTCCGCCATGTTGAATTTTCTTATTTATGGCCCCATCTTCACGAAATTTGGTAGGCGGATTCCCTGCGCTAACCGAAACCGATGTATGTACTTATTTTGATGGTATGACGCCACTGTCTGCCGCCATATTGAACTTTCCAATGTCACTAATTTGCACAATGTCCGCCATGTTGAACTTTCTTATTTATGGCCCCATCTTCACAAAATTTGGTAGGCGGATTCCCTGCGCTAACCGAAACTGATGTATGTACTTATTTCGATGGTATGACGCCACTGTATGCCGCCATATTGAATTTTCCAACGTCACTAATTTTCCAACTTCCCGTGTAGGTAGATGGCTGACCCCATCTTCACGAAATTTGGTAGGTGGCTTCCCTACGCTAACCAAAACCGATGTATGTACTTATTTTGGTGGTATGACGCCACTGTCGGCCGCCATATTGAATTTTCCAAACATCACTAATTCTCCAACTTCCCGTGTAGGTAGAAGGCTAAAATTTGGCAGGCCCATTCCTTACAGCTTACTTACAAAAGTTAAGCAGGTTTCATTTCGAAATTCTACACGTAACGGTCATAACGGTCGACAACGTCCGCCATGTTGAACTTTCTTATTTATGGCCCCATCTTCACGAATTTTGGTAGGCGGATTCCCTGCGCTAACCGAAACCGAAGTATGTACTTATTTCGATGGTATGACGCCACTGTCGGCCGTGATATTGAACTTTTCAACGGTCTTTGTTACTTATGGGTCCATCTTCAAGAAATTTGGTACGCGGGTTCCCAACGATAACTGAATCCTACTTACGTACATATATACGTCCATAGCCTGCAGCTCGGTCACCGTGTGAGGCGGCGTTGGGTCCCCCATCCCAACGTCTCCAATGTTGTTGGCTGCCTGCCTATATAAGGCCGTCTGTCGCTCCAGTCTCTACATTCCCTTCCTTGCTTCGCCACGGTATTCACATCTCCCTGCTGATAACTGCAGCCTTTTTATTTAATCCACGGCTTCTCCGCTGTTTTATTGTTCATTTATTACGATTATAGTTATTGTGTAGGTATTTTAGACTTACTTTACATTGTTCAGGTACCCATTTACTTTATCATTCCAACCGTACCCCCATTAACATGTCTATCGAGGTGATCACCATCGATCAAAGAACTGTCACTTACCAAGTGGTTTCCATGCCCGGAGATGGCACCTGCCTTTTCCATTCTCTTTGTTACATATTGCACGGCCATATCAGGCTCACTCTTGATATCCGGAGGAACATTGTGTCTTATGTATTGAATGACTGGGACAGGTTCAAGGTGTGGACTGATGACGGTACAGGAGATAATTATACTACACAGGAGCACTAGAAGAGTGAAATGCTTAAGTGTACCGACATGGCCAAATATTTTACACCTTTGGACAACCGCCAATGCCTCTTAAACATCTTAGATTCACAGGTGACGATTTCAGTAGTGGACACTTTGATATTTAGAAATGTTTAAACTCTCAAAAGCTGGATGTGAAGTTATCAATGAAACTGGTTGTATACTTACAACGCTTGACAGATACCGAATGTCTCTTCAACACAAGTCCTACAAATACTGTCGTAATTGAAACAAACCATGAAACTCAAACCGATTATGACAGCAGCAATCCAAGCTGTGAGATTTGAAACAAGATTACTGTTCACATGGCCAACTGTATGTTGCATGCTCAAGAGTAAGCTCAGCGCACAGCTACAGCTTGGTCATATTACAACTGGAGGGCCGAACTGACAACGTGGCATACAAAGAGATCCTTAACAAATAATTATTGGTATATTTTCCCTGAGTTTAAAAAGGTTTAATTTTCTTCTTAATAAAAATTTTAAGGCAGTACTTCACCGCTGCGAAGCGCGGGTATTTTGCTAGTTGTTAATAAACGAGAGACCGTGGTAAGCGGCAATAGTAATAGGTAGACGCTGACGCGCACAATTTTCTTTTGCCCCGACAATTAATGGAGACTGATGGTTAACTGAGTGACAGATAATCGAGGTTTTACTGTAACCTCATCTTTGAATATTTTCTGGTTTCATTACTGCCTCAATATATGTATGAAAGTAGTCATTGGAGGGTATTTTCTGCATTAAATGAAAATGCAATCTGTATTTTACAATTTCATTTTCAAAGTCCCTCCCAATGACCCATACCATTTGCATGTTGAGCACTTGAATATGAAAATATAAAGTGAAAATTCAATGAACAGCAGGTGGCACCAATGAATATTTGCTCTTTACTTTTCATTTTTGCAGCCTCATTACTGTTCAGGCTGAAAATGAAATTGCAATTGCTGTTCTTTCATTTATTTTTGTTGTTAATTTTTGTAGCATTCTTGTGCATAGACTTTGAAAATGGACTTGCAAATGGTGTTATTTCATTTTATTTAAAGTTTTTGCAGTATTCTTGTATTTTCATTTTATGATTTTAATTTTCATTTCCATTTTTGCAGAATAAAACCTCCCCATAGTAGTTGTGTGTGTGTGTGTGTGTATGTATGTATGTTGTGATGTTTTATCTCTTTTGAAACCCTCCCCAACAGGGCGACACACTGAAACGTGATTGACGCGTCTGTCGAGGGCTGCTTGTCCATCGCCAAGGCAACCACAGATTTGCAGCGCCACAGAGGCAACTGCAAGCTCACCGCCTCCTTGTGCAATGCATCTGTTGCCCCATAGCTGATGCAAGGAACATTATAACTTGGCCACTGACCTGGCTTCAGCCCTGCCCATTTGCTGTGTCTGTGTAGCAGAGTTGTAGATTTGGCCACCTGCAGAACACCTCCATCTGTAGTAGATAGAGAGGAGCTTGCTGCTGACATCATCAATCAAGGAGCCGGGTTTGAAATTGAACCTGAGTTGTTCAGTGAGGTGGGAGATGGATCCTCATGTGTGGACCTGGAACAGTTGGTGGACTTTACCCCTTCGTTACCCTCTATGGATCTTGACAAAGTAGCAGCGAGAGGTGAGTGCAATGTTGCGTTGGGTGCAGAGGAAGCTGAAACTGCCAATTAGACAGAGTTTGCCCACCTGCAATGATCTGACAGCAACTTAGATTTTACATTCAAACAAGCATGTGACGCGAATGACTCTTACTATCTGGAGAGAAAGGACCCAAGCTTTTAAACACTACACTTTTTAATTAAGAATGGTTTCTTGTATTGAGTGATTTCTGATTGCATGGGCGATGGGCGGATTGAGCAGTTGGTGGTGCCAAGCGGGCTTACGGAGACGATTTTAAAAATTGCTCACACCCATGGCTTGGGGGGTCATCTTGGCGCGGAGAAGATGAAGGAACACATTTCAAAACGCTTCTGTTGGCTGAATATGGGCCGGGATATGGACCGGTTTTGCAAGGGGTGTCCACTCATGGACCAGTACACTGACACCGGCTGCAGTTACCATCTTGTATTCCACAATTTATGTCCGGCTAGGCAAGGCCAAAAACACATAAGAGTTCTTTTCAATTAGTGTCAGCAACTATGCCTTCTGGGCATCTGTCAGGTCATTAACAATAGTGACTTCAGTGGGAAGGATTGCTCCGGACATGACCAGGGCCTTGCTGGTCATGCCACTCTTTCAACAGATTAATATGCAAAACCTGCACAGGATTCTGCCAACTGGGAATTCTTACTTTATACTTCACTGGACTAATGTGCTCTTCCACTACTGCTGGGCCGAGACATTTTGCCTGAAACTTATGCGGGTCCAAAGCACCCGATCCCCCTTCCTAAACTAACAAAGTTTGCTTTTCTTGTCATAATTGTTGTGCTTCCTGTTTGTACTGCATATGTTCCACCACAATAGAGGACAGTTTCGAGATCTGTTCATGGAACAAAATGACTAAATTTACAAATCCCCTGTCCCCAAACATATGGTGCCTCGTGAAACCCTGACCATTCCTCCCGAAAAATGTCTAACACCCCATGTGGTCACCAGCTGAACAGCAGTTCAAATGGTCTCAACCTGGTGGATGCTTGGGGGGACTATATTATGTATACAATGTATAGAATATATATAATATATATGTATAGAGGAGTGAGTGCTCGAGAGACTGAGTGAGGAGTCTGAGTGTCTGGGCTTGCGAGTGTCCTGGATAAAAACCAAGAGCCAGGCCTTTAATGACCTCTTGGGCACAGCCATCAGCAGTGTGTTTGTTTGCGGAGAGAGCGTTGACCTTTTCGAGAGGTTTACTTACCTTGGCAGTGAAATTCATGTCTCTGGTGACTCTTCCTATGTAGTCAGTAGATGATTTGGGAGAGCATGGGGGGTCATGAGGTCGCTGGAAAGGGGAGTGTGGCACTTCTGATATCTCTGCAAAAGGACGAAGGTCCAAGTCTTTAGAGCCCTTGTGCTTCCTGTCTTGCTATATGGTTGTGAGACATGGACACTATCCAGTGACCTGAGACGAAGACTGGACTCCTTTGGTACTGTCTGTCCAGAAAATCCTTGGGTACCATTGGTTTGACTTTGTGTCGAATGAGCGGTTGCTCATGGAGTCCCAAATGAGGCACATTACCTGCATTGTGAGGGAGCATCAATTACGGCACTAAAGCCATGTGGCGCGTTTCCCTGAGGGTGATCCGGCTCGTAAGATCCTCATTGTTGGGGACCAGAGTGGATGGACCAGGCCAAGCGGTCGCCCACGCAACTCCTGGCTGTGGCAGATAGAGGGTCATTTCTGGAGGGAGGGACTGGACCGTGTGTCTGCCTGGGGGGTTGCCAACTGGGATTCCGAGTTGTTTCGTTGTGTACTGGGTGTGTCATTTATGGCACTACAGCCATGTGGCTTGATTCCCCAAGGGTGACCTGGCTCGCAGGATCCTTTATTGTTAACACCTGCCTGCAGCAGCTAGATGGTCATTTCCGGAGGGTCTGCCTCAGGGGTTGCCAACCAGGATCCCATACTGTCTTGTATTGTGTGGTGGGTGTGGGAACGTGCTGTACCAGTGCATGCTCCCCAACCCTGTATAGAGAGAGAATGAGGCACAATTTACAAAGAACAGCAATTGTTGGGGATCATGGTGAGATTCCTGTTTAATGGCAGATGTCTGAAACAGGAAACATTTTACTGAAAGTCTCAAAGATTGTGAATGTCTTGACAATGAAACAAGGCCTGCAGGCTCTGA
>JANRMT010062850.1:27273200-27292439 GCA_026402145.1 Polypterus bichir lapradei | reverse complement strand
TGAAACAGGTGTGGCAGTAATCAGGCCTGGGGGTGGCTACGGAAATTGAACTCAGGTGTGATACACCACAGTTAGGTTATTTTTTAACAAGGGGGCAATTACTTTTTCACACAGGGCCATGTAGGTTTGGATTTTTTTTCTCCTTAAATAATAAAAAACATCATTTAAAAACTGCATTTTGTGTTTACTTGTGTTATATTTGACTAATGGTTACATGTGTTTGATGATCAGAAACATTTTGTGTGACAAACATGCAAAAGAATAAGTCTCCTTGTCAATTTGAAGCATAATCACACCTTTATAATTATAGCCTTAAGTTACAATGAATGTTATAAGGTAAAAAATATACAGATGGGGGGAGAGAAGGAGAGCAGGCTTGGTCTATACCTAATCTATCCTCTTAATCTTTATAATTATAACTACCAACGTAATAATAAGCTGCATGGCAACAACTCTAGGGGAAATAGGAAATTAAGGCCGAAGCTGTCTCACTCCCAGTTAAGACTATAAAATGACATCAAAAACTCAGAATCACTGTCTCCATGATGGGACAGTTAACTTCGTGAGCTGGAATGTTAAAGGCCTGAATCATGAATTAAAGAGAAAGAAAGTACTCTCTCACCTAACAGGTCTAAACGCTAAAATAGTATTTTTACAGGAGACCCAATTACTAAGCAAGGATCAGTTCTGGCTGCAAAAAGACTGGAATGGCCAAATGTTCCATTCTAGTTATACAAAGAAAACTAAAGGTGTGGGAATTCTCATACATAGAACAGTACCATTTGTAGCATCAGATGTAATATTGGATCCTGAAGGGAGATATGTAATGGTCATGGGAGACTTATCTAACTGTAAAATGATCATGATAAATGTTTATGCACCTAATGTTGATGATAAGGAATTTATACAAAATTTATTTGCATCCATTCCCAATCTGAACACTCATAAAGTTATAATGGCTGGGGACTTTAATTGTGTTCTAAATCCACTTTTAGATAGGACCTCTTCCACAGGGGGAACGGCATCTAACACCGCAAAGATAATTACAAAGTTTATAACTGATCATAACTTATCAGACCCCTGGAGGTGTATAAACCCAAATTCAAGAACATATTCTTTCTACTCACCAGTACATCATTGCTACTCACGGATTGATTACTTCTTTATAGACAATAACTTCTTGCCTATGATTAAATCTTGCAAATACGATGCTATTGTTATTTCTGACCATGCACCTTTGGTCTTGGAGCTAAAATTACTAAGCCCCATACACTCACCCCGCAGATGGTGCCTTAACCCGCTTCTATTAGCTGACGTGAATTGTACGGAATTTATATCCAAACAAATCAAATTCTTTCTAGAAACAAATACATCCCCCGAGATCTCTGCAGGAATACTCTGGGAAACTCTTAAGGCCTTCTTAAGAGGACAGATTATCTCATATCCTTCCCACAGAACTAAATCCGAAGCCAAGAAAGTAGCAGAGATAAAAAGCGAAATTACTTGAATAGATGAAGAACACGCCAGACTACCAAGCGAGACTCTACATAGGAAAAGGCAGGCTCTACATTCAGAATTAAACCTCTTGACAACTAAAGAAACTGAACAACTAATCTATAAATCCAGACATCATTACTATGAATATGGAGAGAAAGCTAACAAGCTTTTAGCTCAACAAATTCACAAGCAAGAAGTGCGCAACGCAATCTTAGTAATCACCAACGCGAATGGAGATAAAATCGTCGACCCCAAAAATATAATGCACACTTTCAGAGACTACTGTTAATCCCTATATACTGTACTACTGAGTTTAAAGAAGACAATACACAATCTAATGCATTTCTGGATTCATTACAGATACCACAAATAGACACTTTTAGTGCGGAGGAACTTGATAAACCTCTGACGTTATCAGAATTACTAGATGCTATAAAGTCACTCCAAGGCGGGAAAGCAGCAGGCCCTGATGGCTACCCTGCAGAATTCTACAAGAAATTCTAGACTCAGGTAGCTCCCCTCCTATTAGCAACATTTACAGAAGCCAGAGATAACCAATCTCTTCTTCAAACCTTTCGCCAAGCACTAATCACCGTTTTTCCAAAACAAAATAAGGACTTATTACAATGTGCATCATACAGACCAATTTCACTTCTGAATAACAACGTTAAAATACTCTCTAAAATCATAGCTAGAAGGATAGAGAAAGTGCTCCCCTCAGTAATATCAGAAGACCAAACTGGATTTATTAGGGGCCGATACTTATCTTTAAATCTTCAACGCCTGTTTAATGTAATATACTCACCAACTAAATTAAACATCCCAGAAATAATAATATCACTGGATGCAGAAAAAGCATTCGACATGATTGAATGGAAATACCTTTTTACTACATTGGAGAAGTTTGGGTTTGGCCTGAACATTTGTGCATGGATTAAATTACTGTATACTAACCCAGAAGCTTCAGTTTGCATCAACATTATTTGCTCATACTACTTTAAACTAGAACGTGGTACTAGACAAGGATGCCCCTTGTCACAGCTGCTGTTTGCAATTGCCATTGAACCACTGGCAATACATTGTCGAAATACTGATCAGATAAAGGGGATTAGCAGAGAAGGACTGGAACAGAAAATTTCATTATATGCAGATGATATGGTACTGTATATATCGGACCCAGAAAATTCTGTGCCTGCAGTCTTAGCAGCACTCACAGAATTTCAAAAGTTCTCTGGTCTCAGAATTAATCTGAATAAAAGTGTACTCTTTCCAGTGAATTCTCAAGCATATAATATTAGATTAGATACCCTACCTTTTATCATTGCAGAACAGTTTAAATACCTAGGGGTAAACATAAAGCTCTATATCAACAAAATTTCACCGTCTGCATGGAAAAAATTAAACAAGACTTGCATAGATGGTCAACCCTTCATCTCACACTAGCTGGAAGAATTAACACTGTTAAGATGAATATTCTTCCTAAGCTCCTTTTTTTATTTCAAAGCATTTCAATATACATTAATAAATCATTCTTTAGGCAATTAGATTCAACAATAACATTTATTTGGAATTCAAAACATCCACGCATCAAAAGAGCGACCCTACAAAGACAAAAGGCAGAAGGCGGCATGGCTCTACCTAACTTCCAGTTTTATTACTGGGCAGCAAATATACAGGCGATAAGAACCTGGACACAAATAGAAGAACATACACAAGCTTGGTCCGCAATATAAGTAAAATCCTGCAGTACTTCTTTGTATTCCTTGCTCTGTGCTCCAATAAACACGTTATCGGCAATATACCAATTACCCAATTGTGCTCCACTCACTTAGAATCTGGAACCAATGTAGAAAGCATTTTAAGACGGAGAAGCTTCTATCTGTGGCACCTCTGCAAGAGAACCACCTCTTTCAACCTTTGCAAACATATGCAGTTTTTAATACCTGGAAAAAATTTGGAATTAACTTGCTTAGAGATCTTTATATAGACAACGTCTTTGCATCCTATGAACAATTACATTCCAAATTTAACATTCCAGCTACACATTTCTTTCACTATCTTCAAGTCAGGAACTTTGTTAAACAGAACCTTCCAGATTTTCCTCATCTTGCACCTTCATCCATGCTGGAAAAAATATTGCTCAATCTCAAGGACTTAGACACCATCTCTACAATATATAAAATCATTTTACAATCCATCCTTTTCAAAGATCCAAGAGTACAGTGGGAAAAAGATCTCTCAATCAATATATGAGAAAACGAGTGGAAAGTAGCAATGCAGAGAATTCACTCGAGCTCCATATGCGCAAAGCATACAATTATCCATCCATCCATCCATTATCCAACCCGCTGAATCCGAACAGGGTCACGGGGGTCTGCTGGAGCCAATCCCAGCCAACACAGGGCACAAGGCAGGAACCAATCCTGGGCAGGGTGCCAACCCACCGCAGGACACACACAAACACACCCACACACCAAGCACACACTACGGCCAATTTAGAATCGCCAATCCACCTAACCTGCATGTCTTTGGACTGTGGGAGGAAACCGGAGCGCCCGGAGGAAACCCACGCAGACACGGGGAGAACATGCAAACTCCACGCAGGGAGGACCCGGGAAGCGAACCCAGGTCTCCTAACTGCAAGGCAGCAGCGCTACCACTGCGCCACCGTGCCGCCGCATACAATTATACAACTCAAAATTATATATCGAGCACATCTGTCTCGACTAAAACTCTCCAAAATGTTTCCAGGGCATGATCCAACCTGCGAACGCTGCAACCAAGTTCCAGCCTCACTGGGTCACATGTTCTGGGCCTGCACCAAATTAACATTATTCTGGACAAAAATTTTTAATTACCTTTCAGACAGCCTTGGACTCACAATCCCTCCTAACCCATTAACAGCTGTGTTTGGGGTTCTTCCAGAGGGGTTTAAAGTGGAGAAAGACAAACAAATTGTGATTGCATTCACTGCACTTTTGGCACGCAGACTTATTCTGATAAACTGGGAGAACCCAAACTCTCCTCTTTTAAGTCAGTGGGAAACTGATGTGTTATACTATTTGAAATTGGAAAAAAAATCAGATACTCAGAGGATCCGTACAGACTTTTTTCAAAACATGGCAGGATCTAATCAGTAATATTCTAAAATAAGCTCATAAAGAACAGAGAATTTATTAATTTAGGTATGTTTACATCCTTAAATTTCACGCCGTTTGGCTTGCTTTCTCTCTCAGGGGTGGGGATCGATCTGTTTTTAACTTAATTTTTTTTTTTTGTAAAAACTTGATTGCTCTGTATGGATTGCAATAAAATTAATAAAGTATTAAAAAAATATATATATATACAAACACATACATCAAGCCTTTCTTATTGTTTCTAAATACTTTTTGACCTTAATTACATGCTGTTTGCTGCCTGTGTAACTGGTAAGGCTAGAAGATATCATTTGTCACAAAAATAGGTAGATTATAAAAAGGTGCATTTGTTATGTGAGCTTTATATATTCAAGTAGAGTATGTGTTAGTGTTGTTAGTATAATTTGTTTGAGCCATTCAAAGATTCTAATCTGAGTGTCTTTAAAACACCTACAGTTACTGTACATCCTTATACAAGCAAGTGTCTAGTGATTTGTATTAGGATTAGAAATTTATAAGTTTCTGGATGCAGTCAAAGAATATCTGTGTCAGCCAAATAAGTGAATAATCTTATGTCCTGAATTAGATGTACTGTATCTAACTTGGCCATGCCCTGTCATATGCTTTAAGACAGGCAGGTTGTGAAAAAATAATAAACAACATTCATGTCTATAGATAGCATATGATATGTGTAGATGACAATGGGGTATTAGAAAACAATTTAAATAGCAAGTTAGCCAAATGTATGTACGTTACTAGTTTACTTTTTACTGAAGCAATAACCAGCAACTCCATCAGAACATATTGGAAAAGAACCACAGAACTGTATAGATTATAAATTATTTTTAAAAACCCATAAAAGACAGTAACTCGAAACGAAGTACAATACAATTTATTTTTGTATAGCCCAAAATCACACAAGAATTGCCGCTATGGGCTTTAATAGGCCCTGCCTTTTGAAAACCCCCAGCCTTGACTCTCTAAATAGTAAATATGATTACTCAATGAAAGTAGAGTTTTTAAAAAGTAATCATTATTAATTTAAATGTCTTGGCAGGTTTCAGAAATATGACTTCAAAATATAGGAGATAGACTATTGTAACTTGTTTATATAACTACCATTTCTAGAGTGAAAAATACATTTTCAAAGTTCATTTAAATTGCGTGACCACAGTTAATGTCACATGCAGCTTTCCAGTTTTGCTTATTTTTCTTTACCAGGTCCGTTTCGTTTGATGCTG
Source organism: Polypterus bichir lapradei (assembly GCA_026402145.1). Lineage (NCBI taxonomy): Eukaryota > Metazoa > Chordata > Cladistia > Polypteriformes > Polypteridae > Polypterus > Polypterus bichir. The sequence goes on along the minus strand of JANRMT010062850.1, from coordinate 27,286,564 downwards.
CCGTCTTTTATTGCACTCTTTGCAGATAACAGTAAATATTCTTACTGCGCAATACAGATAGCACAAACTCTGCACTCTGTATCAGTTCTTTGGTGATGAGATAAAGACTGTAGGTGTAGTGATTTATTATCATGAGATAATATTGAAAAGGCCTCAGTAATGAAAATGAACTACTGTGTCATTTCTGAGCACCCCAGCTGTTGGGTGCCTGTGTCAGGCTCACTGTTGGCCACAAAAGGGATTTGCACATTGTGACTTGCTAAAAAGCAAAGAAAATCTGCTGCCTGCTTCTCAAGATGTTAGTCAGGACACAATAAGCAGTTTTTCATCATCTAAATATTTAAGTATGTTTTGTTATAATCTGGAAGTGTCTTAACATATTTTCCATACTTAATAAAAGTTCCATTAATTTATTGAAGAAAATACCAACGTCCTTTGATACCCTCATTCCTTCCCAGTATTTTTCAAAAACAGATTTTAGTTTCCTTTTGCTTGCAAGTCTCAGTTGCAGCTTAGAAGTTGAGTTGCGAGAAGCAGATACCCCTAAGTAGGTGAATTTCAGTTTTGTTTGAGTGAAGCTGAACAAAGTACCTACAATCAAGAAATGGCAAGTTTGTGCTCTACTAATCCTGTGCTGTCAGTGATGTTACTCTAATTATGAGGTTTGGCAGTAAGTAGAGCAGTTTTTCAAACACAAACTAATGATCATTTCAATGTAATGAATAAGTATGCTTGCTTCATCTATGAAACTCACAGTGCTACAGTTTTTACCAGTATGCCATAAAAAAGGCATCAATAACTCTGTGCTTCATTTTTGACCACAAGTAAACTGTTACTTTTTGGGTAGATTTATTTCAGTTTTAATAAGCTGTGTAGGTTTGCTACAGATTATCATGTTGTTTCCTCCATCATCCCCAAAGAAGTGCTTATTGGTTTAATTGGTAACTATAAACAGGGCCTAGTATTATGCATGTAATGTTCTATTGGACAGAGAAGATACCTAGTCAGAAATCTTGCGTGAGCACACTTTGAAGTGTGAATTGTAAGGCTGACAACTCAAAAAAACAAATACCTTACAAATCCTCTGAATTCTCTGAACTTTCTCCGAACTCAATCATACCAGAAAATAAATAAATAAATTTGCCTTGGTCATCAAGAAAGCATTTTTATAGTTGAAATGATTTTGCTCTTTATATTAATGTAAAATTAAGCTTATCTTTAAACAGATTTTGTGAGGTCCAAATATCAAACTGAGACCTTGTATTTCTTCCAAAAATGTTAACAGAAATTCACATGAACACAATGAAGTGGGAAGCTGAGATGTCACAGTCAATGTGTGTTGGACCTTTTGCATTTGCAACCCAACCCTCAACCCTGAATATGGATTAAGTGGGTATCTTGACACCCACTGCACGCCCAACCTACCTGGAAAGGGGTCTCTCTTTGAACTGCCTTTCCCGAGGTTTCTTCCATTTTTCCCTACAAGGTTTTTTTGGGAGTTTTTCCTTGTCTTCTAAGAGAGTCAAGGCTGGGGGGCTGTCAAGAGGCAGGGCCTGTTAAAGCCCATTGCGGCACTTCCTGTGTGATTTTGGGCTATACAAAAATAAACTGTATTGTATTGTATCTAAATGTTATGTTATTTTATCTCGGGCCAATTCTGGATCACCCCATATGCATGAAACTGAACAGATCCTTCCCTGAACTACGTGCCTCTTAGGTTTTTCTTGATTACTGTATATAATTTCTGCACTGAGCTGCATAAAGTTTATGTGCTGTGTATGTCAAATGGAATTCCACAGAGCAGTCTGCATTTGAAAAGGTCAGGGTTCTTCTTTCTCAGTGGACAGAAACCTTTTGCATTTTAATATTGGTAACAGAAATTATCCGACCAAAAATGTTAATGGGAGCTATCATGTAAGAGAGTGTGCAAATGCAATGAGATAAATGGCAAGATGAAAAATTCTGTAGTGCTGAGTGGGGAGCTTTTACACTTTCAGTTTAATTTAAAATTTTCATACTTGAATGTATATTGTAATAATTCAGTATTTCTGTATAAGTTGATAGCCCAACTAGGCAAAAAATTACAATTTCCATTTGTTTTAGAATTGACAGTAAACGATATACTGAGTTGGTTTTTCTTGGGAACATTTACTGAAACTTGTATTTATTGTAATTTAGCTGTTACTCCAGTAGCATGTTTATTAGTAGTTTCATTAAAAAATTACTAAATAAAATACTGTCTTCAATATAATGTGAAAGTCACATAGAGCATAATAGTTTGTTTTTTCCTTTTTTGACTAGCTAATGTCATAGTTTAGCTGCAAAATGGTTTCTGATCATTGGCAGATGCTCATACCCACACACTTAAAATTGATGCTATAAGTGTGTTTAGCCTTTTAAAACTTGAAGTACTATGAATAGTGATACAGAAAAATAAAAATATGTGTGGTAGAGGATTTACATTGTTTAATTTTATTTGAAATTCCACCAGGTTAAATGATTTGCTGAAAACAGTTTCAGAGTCAGTGACTGTTACATGAAGACAATTAACCTAACCCCTAGGCAAAATTACCTGCTGCTGCACACACTGTCTTCCTTTGGCTGGTGGGCCAACTGCCGAATCTGTAGACTTAAGAACATTACTATTTTTAATGGCCACAATGGTTTTATGGAGTTCTTATACGTGAAATGTTTTAGAACACCCATAGTGCTGATTGTGTCCCTCTGTAGGGTGATGCACATGGAATACCAGAGGAATATAGGAGGACATCAAAGCTGATTACTCACATGCTTTTTACTTTATGGAGTAGTACAGGGCTGTGTTTTTTTTTTCTCCGGAACAATTTTGTTGAGCTCCAAAACATCACCTGTGCACCATTTTAATGGCATTTAAAACTACAAAGGTCATAAGACTTTGCAAATAAGGTGAAAGGTAGCCCAAGAATATGGCAAAAAAAGCAAATTTTCCTCAATGGTAGCATAACTAACTTTTTTACTGTAAAGAACTCAAACGTGAGTGGAAATCTGGCATGAACATGTCTGCACAAGGTCAAGATAATTTGTTTTGTTTGTTAAAAAAGGCCTTAGTGACAACACATGCTGGATGCTGATGACTAGTGTTGTCCTCAGATGTGATGAGCAATAGATGATTTATTGACCATAATTAGAACTTTACAAATCTCCAAACATATTAAATCTTTCTGTTCATCTTTGTCTCCCTCTCCTCCTTGAATGCAGAAATATTTCAACAAAATTTGTTACATTTGTTATTTCTAAGCCAGTGAAGCCAGCCATACAGCAACATAAAAAAGAAACTTCTAGCCCTAGCTTCCTATTTTCTTAAGTCAGTCAGCCACACAACACCCTGTGAGCATGCTGGCCATTAATAACTCTGGTGAACTACTACAGTTGATAAACTCAGTGTAACACATATCCTTGTGTTCCAAGATAATGTTTTCCTGCCATGTTGCTCAAGTGGTATTATATTATAGAAGACAAAGGCGAAGTGATACAGTTATTAAAAAGTAATGTTAAAAGTCATCTTACTAGAAACTCTGTTTTAAAATCTGTTCTAGATTTTGATGGAACCATAACTGAAGGACCTGTTTTGGTGTTTAATTAAAAAGTTCTGTTTATTAAAGGTGTGCTACGTTGTGCATGTTTTATATGTGAACAGATTTTTTAAATCCTCTCTAAATCTAAGTGGAAGCCTGTGAAATGATTTCATAGTTTGATTTATGTGATGCACATGTGTCTGTATAACTGAATTGTTGACCAATGTAATATTTACTTCAGCAAAGGAGAGTTCTTAAAATATATTTACATTGCATTCAAAGATTTTATATCGGTAAACTACAGTTTGTTTGTTTGTCATACATTTCCTAAAGTAAAATATACATAGTAAAGCTATGTTCTACTGTAGTTATACAAAGTAAAAGTGAAATATATCAGGTATGGCGCAAGCTATACAGGCAAAGGAAAGGAAGCACTTAAAATCACAACTCCATCTTTTTCTATCTGAACATCAAAAATTGCCCAAGTTCCGGATGTGTGAAATCATTCACATTCAGCCACCACTGGAATTAGAAGAGAGTAATCCAAAAACCATTACATAACACTGGGACAAATACATTGGTAATAAATTATATTTTAACACACATTATGATATTTACTTAACACCAGGGTTTTAATTATAACCAGAAATTTAGTTTTGCTTTTGATTTATTAGGACTTATCACTGTATTATTCTTGGTGAAGCCAAGCTGAATTAACAAAGCAGACTTTGCTATGTGTTTAATATTTGTAATTATAGCTTAAAATGTCCTCCTTTGGCTATAGGTCGCAAAGTAAACAATTAGTATTGCTAATATGTATTTTGACCAGATCTTTTTATCCGTGGTTTAAGATTTGCTTATAATAAACTGAATAATCCTTGATCCAAATGAATCTAGATGACAGCTACTTACTTCCAGGTAATCTTCTTACCAGCGGTATCCCTTGACTTCTAGCAAACAAAACACTGAAACAGTTTTTTTTTCAGGAGCTCAGACAGGAATGTGTTTGTTTAGCAGTCCCAGGTGTATAAGTGATTTTAAAATTTGTTTTTTGGCACAGGTAATACACTACACATTATTTACTTAAAGGTTAGAGAGAATCTTTAACCAAAAAGGAAGAGTATAGTTGTGACACACTTGGTTTGTTTGTTTATATTGATTACATATTGTAAATAAGCAGACATTCATGCATTTAGCAATTTAAAATGCTATTTTATTCTTAAATTACTGTTATTTTACATAACTCTATCATTCTTTCAAAGTTCTTAGCATTTTTTCAGGTAACCGCTTAAAATATTTAGTCATCCGGTGCTCTTCATTTTTGGTTCTAGTGAATCCTTTGGCCTCAGTTACTGATTCAAACCAGGTTCACAATTACTGATTCATTGTTAATTAACCTTTTTGAATTAGCTGACTTATAACAATCAAAAGGTATTCAGATTGAAACAATGCAGCATGTTATTTATGTATATGTAAAAATTGTAAAAGTTTTATATTTGCTTTTGTTTTACATTACAAGACATGGATACTGCCCTATTTTTTGTAAATTTTTTTTATAAAGATTTCTCCCTTAAATGCAGTTAGCTACAATTAAAAAAGAGATGACAGAAGTGCAAACAGCAGTGAATGCTATAGAGAAGCTGCTTAGTAAGCAATTGCTTAAAAACCAATACATTTCAAAAGAAGTAATAGTGCACGGTCCTAAAAGTTCAGGAAACACTTTCATCTCGATATGTAAAGAATACATAGATACAGTACATGCACATACCTGTGCTACAAATCTGTTTTTGTAACATGAATTTACTGATAAAGCCCATGGTGCAGCTCAAGAACTTGCCTTGTTTGATTGCTGTTATTCTACTTGGTGCTTAATTTTTTTATTTGATTTTTTTTAAATTGGTTTATTTTGCATATTTATTACTACTGTTTATTGTCACTACTTTGCTTAGTGATCTATGCCAGCTGCACCTATATCACTCTACCATGTGCTTGTGGCTGTTTTTTGATGTTTCTACACAAATAAAACAAGCAACAAATACTTTTTATGTTTAATGACTCTAGATTGTTTTTTGTGGTTCTTAAATTCTTAGAGAAATTAACATGTCTTTAATTAATATAGTGGTAGGTAATCAAAAGCATGTTTTATTTAGATCTTATTCCAGTTAAAAGCAAATATTGATGGGAACAAACACCTGCATTCTTCCAGAACAGAGCTGAAACTACAGTACTGTGTGAATATTGGTTTCCAAATAGTAACTGAATTTCTTGTCTGCATCCCAGTCAAAACTGTTTAGGAATTTGTTTATTTCCAGATATTTGAATTGTACTCAAAACAGTATGGACATTGGAACTCTACACCTTTCTATGCACTGTCCTTAAACATATGCTTGTCAAGAGTTCTATAGGTCCTTGCATTTTTCTGGCTTAGTCATCAATGTTTTGTACCAATAGGAACATCGACTATAAACATTTTCCACACAAGTATGGGTCACGATTTGGTTGGTGTTAGAATAGCAGTGAACAGTACAGAAAATATTCAAAGCAGGCATTTTAATTTGGAGTTCCTTCGACATATAGTCCATCCATGTATTACAGTTCTTGTATAATAAATTGTTTAGATGTAGATCACACTGCTGCTGTGGTCCTTTACGTTTGGCTAGATGTTAAAACATTTTTTTATGTTAGATAGATAACACTTTTTTTCCCAAAGGGAAAATTACAGAAGCTAAATAAATATATAAATAAAATATTAAACAAAACTCACCCTCCCCACAAAAATAAACATCAGAAATACTAAAAAGAAAGAAAATTTCTTATTTGGGGAAAGATAAAAAGAACAATCACAGTCACAAGAAGACATTACAAAGGCATGCTGCTAATACTGTACACTTAAAACATCTTAAACTGAAATAGTTATATACAGTCAAATATACATTCAGTGCATTAAAGTGTTTTCTCTACTTTTTTCAAAGCTGGTTAATTTTTCAAGTGCCAAAATTGTTGCTGGAAGCAAGTTTGCACAAGGCCGTGCAGTGTTTTTGCTATTGTAAAATGTCAGCGAAAAGCCTTCTTTAAGGACATAGAGAAACATTATGCCAAGTGCAGCATTTGAGATTAGATGTGTACAACATACACTATCATCAAAGAGAATCACAAAATTCAAACTCCATTTGACATCAGTATTCTGGTAGAGCACTGAGATTATTCTTCCAACAAACTGTGTCAAAGGAGACACTATAAGTAAAAAGCCAGTTGATGGAATAGCATCCTTGACTTACAAGTTGTTCAGGGCTAATGGAAATTCAGATGTAATGATAAAGGCTTGTAAATGCGTCAGCCTGACTAGTTGCTGACTATTCTGCTTTTGGGCACAGTAGGATACTTAATGTAAATGCTGAAAGTGAGGATTTTTTCCTTCCTATTGCTAATTGCTTTGTTACTTCTGACTCTTTAATACCCCATGGTAGATTTGAGGTGACAATCCTCAGCCACAGTCATTTTTGAACAGTTCATTATGCTGCAGCGACATGATGTGCCTGTTTGTCATTTTATTAGTATTTAATTCAATAAGTCCTCTATAAATAGTCAAGGACTTGATCAGGATTTTCACAGAGCATCCAGCCTTATTTCTTCAATGTTTACATGTGTCATACTGAAGACAAACTGATCAGATTTCCAGTCCTTTTTGCAAATATTGTAATACTTAAATTGAACTTTTAGAGTTATTCGTTACCCTTGTTAAATTTGTTTTAATCATTTTCTGGTGCTGCTTTCAAACATTGGTGGTGCTCATAAACATTACATAGCTTTTTTTGAGTTTAGATTTCATTTTCCATCCATGTTGTTTTCCTTGTGCAATATTATAGTTAATAATAAACTTTTGTTTATCACTGTCACCTGTTCAAAGTTTCTATTCAAACCAGTCTTGTAAACATACAGTGGTGTGAAAAACTATTTGATTTCTTATTCTTTTGCATGTTTGTCACACAAAATGTTTCTGATCATCAAACACATTTAACCATTAGTCAAATATAACACAAGTAAACACAAAATGCAGTTTTTAAATGATGGTTTTTATTATTTAGGGAGAAAAAAAAATCCAAACCTACATGGCCCTGTGTGAAAATGTAATTGCCCCCGAACCTAATAACTGGTTGGGTCACCCTTAGCAGCAATAACTGCAATCAAGCGTTTGCGATAACTTGCAATGAGTCTTTTACAGCGCTCTGGAGGAATTTTGGCCCACTCATCTTTGCAGAATTGTTGTAATTCAGCTTTATTTGAGGGTTTTCTAGCATGAACCGCCTTTTTAAGGTCATGCCATAGCATCTCAATTGGATTCAGGTCAGGACTTTGACTAGGCCACTTCAAAGTCTTCATTTTGTTTTTCTTCAGCCATTCAGAGGTGGATTTGCTGGTGTGTTTTGGGTCATTGTCCTGTTGCAGCACCCAAGATCGCTTCAGCTTGAGTTGACGAACAGATGGCCGGACATTCTCCTTCAGGATTTTTTGGTAGACAGTAGAATTTATGGTTCTATCTATCACAGCAAGCCTTCCAGGTCCTGAAGCAGCAAAACAACCCCAGACCATTACACTACCACCACCATATTTTACTGTTGGTATGATGTTCTTTTTCTGAAATGCTGTGTTCCTTTTACGCCAGATGTAACGGGACATTTGCCTTCCAAAAAGTTTAACTTTTGTCTCATCAGTCCACAAGGTATTTTCCCAAAAGTCTTGGCAATCATTGAGATGTTTCTTAGCAAAATTGAGACGAGCCCTAATGTTCTTTTTGCTTAAAAGTGGTTTGCGTCTTGGAAATCTGCCATGCAGGCCGTTTTTGCCCAGTCTCTTTCTTATGGTGGAGTCGTGAACACTGACCTTAATTGAGGCAAGTGAGGCCTGCAGTTCTTTAGACGTTGTCCTGGGGTCTTTTGTGACCTCTCGGATGAGTCGTCTCTGCGCTCTTGGGGTAATTTTGGTCGGCCGGCCACTCCTGGGAAGGTTCACCACTGTTCCATGTTTTTGCCATTTGTGGATAATGGCTCTCACTGTGGTTCGCTGGAGTCCCAAAGCTTTAGAAATGGCTTTATAACCTTTACCAGACTGATAGATCTCAATTACTTCTGTTCTCATTTGTTCCTGAATTTCTTTGGATCTTGGCATGATGTCTAGCTTTTGAGGTGCTTTTGGTCTACTTCTCTGTGTCAGGCAGCTCCTATTTAAGTGATTTCTTGATTGAAACAGGTGTGGCAGTAATCAGGCCTGGGGGTGGCTACGGAAATTAAACTCAGGTGTGATACACCACAGTTAGGTTATTTTTTAACAAGGGGGCAATTACGTTTTCACACAGGGCCATGTAGGTTTGGATTTTTTTTCTCCCTAAATAATAAAAACCATCATTTAAAAACTGCATTTTGTGTTTACTTGTGTTATATTTGACTAATGGTTACATGTGTTTGATGATCAGAAACATTTTGTGTGACAAACATGCAAAAGAATAAGAAATCAGGAAGGGGGCAAATAGTTTTTCACACCACTGTATAACTTGGAATCTGAGGAATGTTCTTAGTATAGCCAGGAGGACTCATGTTATATAAGACTCAAAATGAAGCAGAGATGGGTGACTGAATCTTGCCACTCAAATCTAAAGAACCTGCACTTAAGCCACTATAGTTTACTTTAGTATTTTAATAATAGGCTGTAGGTTTGTTTCTCAAAGGCAAAATTTCAATGAATCTTTTTATCTGTGTCTTAAACACACTAGTCTGTGCTCTTCGTTTATTGTGGATATTACCTTTAAGCTAGGATTTGAACATGTTGTGTGTGATTAGACACATCAGAGACAAACAGAACACTTGTGCAACACTTCATGTAATCTTAAATTGTTTTACCACGATATTGAAGGCGTGTTAAATTCTTTGAGGTATTCCAGTCTTTTCAGCTATTATAAGACAAATATTGTGACCTGGACTTGGCTGATAGACTTTGAACCAATCTTTTTTAACAGGGTGCTTTTAAAGCACCTATCTGAGGTTGGCTTTCTTCTTGACCTTGGTGCTTGATTCTTATTTGTACAATGTAGAGGTTTTATATGCATTGAGCTAATGGGATCTTTATTTTTTCCTCAAAAAATCCTTCCTCTTTCCTGTTTCTTGCTCTGGCCCTCCAACAATACTGTAGTGATTCTGTAGTCACCAGTTCTGGACCTGTGTCAAGAAGATGACAAGAGTGTGGTTATGGCATTCTTACTCTCATCACTGTTTTAAAATGCTTTTCATCAATGCATGATCTGATACTGTTTTGGTCATAAGGGAGTCATATGTGCAGTGGGGCTGCATATGAAATGTATGCATTTAAATTAGTTTGAGTGATGACTATTCTGATGACAATGTAATGTCATGCACAGTGTAAAACAGTGACATACTCATGTAATTAGTGGTGCTGTGTCTTCGCTCCAGGCTACACATTTAAATTAATGCCCAAGTTACTGTCTGTTTAGGTTAATTTTATTCTTTGGTGCTGCCCTCATCCCAATGATATGAAGGTTAGGTTGATTATAAACTCTAAATTGTTTTTATGTAAGTTATTGAATTTGAATCTGTGCGTGAGTGTGCCCTGTGGTGGACTGTTGTTCATTCATGTTGACTCTAGTCTTGTGCCTACTTGCGCCATGTTCAGGTTGTTTCTGGCATGTGCCCAGTTATTGCTGCAATAGGCTCCAGCTGCCCCGACAGTCCTGTCCTGGATAAGTGTGTTAAGAAGATGGATGGGTGGCTTTTAAGAAAGTTTTTCTGAAAGTAAATCAACTGTAGAGTTATTATTGGTTACCTAACCCTAAAGAAATGAAGTGATTTTAGAAAATGTAACAGTGCTAATGAGTCAATTTGTTTTAAATCAAAGTGCACATTTAATCATTAATAAATGAGCCTTATCTCCCTTTATCTGTTAGAATCTGTACAGCACCTAAACAATTCTTTTATTACATGTTTCCTTTGGAATTACAAGTGCATAAAGTACATGATAATACATTTTAAAGAGTCAGGAGTTTCGAAATCTAATAAATGTGCTTGTATAGATCCTAGTGCATTTATTTGTGATTCTGGTACCTACTTATGTATACTATTGTTGAAAAATCTTAGGTATTTGTAAACTGAAAATTCATTCAAAAGTAATATCATGAATAGATTTTATTATTCAATAAAATTCTAGGAAGTTCAGTAAACAAATGAAATCAATATTTGGTGTACCCAGCCTTCACCGATCGGTCCCACTGTTGTGTAGTATCTAAAGGTCCTTGCAAGCCTCTTGTTCTCTAGCCCCAGCTCCACTACAGACTTCTCTGTCTTACTTGTAATCCCAGACTGGCTTTATGAGGTTGAGATTAGGGCTTTGTGACCTGCCATACCATCTGGTGAAGGATTCCCAGTTCCTCTTCTTCTTATTTTAGCAATGTATTTGAGGTCATTGTCATCCTACAGAACGAAGTTGGGACAGATCAGACTCCTCCCTGATGGGACTGCATGATGGATAAGAATCTGTTTGCATATTTCAGCAGTGAGGGTGCCATTGGTTTTGATCAAATCACCAACTGTATTTGTAGAAAAGCAGCCTCAACCCTGCTTGGAACCTCCACCATGGTTCATTGTTGCCTGCAGACATTAATTCATTTACTGTTCTCCAGCCCAGGGCAAACTACTTTCTGTAGAAGCCTAAAATGTCAAATTTTGATTTATCAGTCCAGAGCTCCTGCTGCAATATTTCTGCACATGCTTTGTGCATAGATGAGTTATAGGACTTAATTTCCACCATGGGGGAATGTCTTTTTACTTTCTGAAACTCTTGCATGAAACCACTTTTGATAAGAGATCTCCAAGACTGTTGATGGGTGTACCCAGGGTCCCAGTGGTTTCTGCCAGTTCTGAACTGATCCTGGACATCTAATTTTGATGGGAAGTAAGCTTGATGTTTTTCTAGTTTTCTGCACTCAGTTCTTTTGTAACCACTGCATTTCTTATCCTCAGCCTTGCCATTTGTGCTTCTTTAGAGGAGCTTGGATGGCACATCTGGAAACCTCTGTCTGTGGGGGTGAGACTTTGATGATACAGAGTGACCACTTTTTGATCACTTTTGCCATGGTGTATGATTCTCAGATTAAATTGTCTTGTTTGCCATCACCTTTTTATTATTGCTGTCCATTGCCCAATTTTGTTCTTTCACAGCTGTTTCTGTTTGAGTTCATCTCTTTGATGTAATATTTTTAAACTGGAACGTGCTCAATTACTATGTGAGTTTATTTCTTTAAGAACATTCAAATATCTTAATGTATTGCTTCACTTTTTGCAAAATCAATGTTTGAAACTCTAAATTAAGCTGTTTTCTATTGGCACACTTATCCATAAGACACAGAATAACCATCTAAGATACATATTTTTGTGAACTATCTAAAGTGATTAAGACTTTAGCACAAGTCAATTTGAGTAGCTCAAGTAAACTTTTATTGTCATTAAGTCGCACATACTTTAAGTATACAGTGGATTAAAACAATACTTCTCTTGGACCTCCGTGCTGGGGCTGTATACCTGAGTTTATGTATAGTGCATGCATTTCTTCTGTTTAATGGAAATAAGTCTGCTATAGGCATATTTCATTTTTTTATTAATCTATTACATGAATGCTAATGGAGAATACTGCTTCACTGAAGTACTGAAATGTACCAACATGCTTTAAAAATAGTTTTTCAGATAATAATAAGCAGGCTTCTGCCTCCATTATACTACATGTAAAAAGACAAGGAGTTTTTCTTTCCTCGTGTTTACCTGCTCAAGTAACTTTATGTTAGCTATAAGATAATTACTTAAGTAATTTAGTAAATTATTTTGATCATGCATATTTCTTTTTTTACCTCCTCTGCCTTCTCAATGGAAAGTTCCAATGAGCAGTACAACAACATTTATTTCTATAGCACGTTTTCATAGAAATGATATAGCTCAAATTGCTTTACAAGATAAAGAAAGGTAAAAGAAAAAAATAAAAATAAGATTAGGCAATACAAGGTAACAAAGAATAAAGGAACAGAGTAAGGGCTTATGACCAGAAGGGCATAAAAAACAAAAAAACCCCACCAGGGGCTGGAGAAAAAAAAAATCTGCAGGTGTTCTGAGGCCACGACACCACCCAGCCCCCACTGGGCATTCTACCTAACATCAATGATCTCAGTCAGTCCTTATAGTGTTCAGGCTTCACGTGGAAGAACTTGATGATGATGGTCATGTGGACCTCTGGCCTTCACTCCATCAATGTAGGGACTGCATGGTGCTTTGATCAGGTGGTGGTGGTGCAGATCGAACAACAGAGAAGTAGGGGTAAATACAGATTGCAGAGCAATAATACAAATAATTAAATGCATATACAGAATATCAGGTTTAACTAAAATGAAGCCATAAGAAAGCCATATTAAAATGTTTTTTTAGCAGTTTTTTTAAAGTGCTCCACCATATTAACCTGGCGAATTTTTATCGGTCTGCTATTCCAGATTTTAGGTGCCTAACAGCAGAAGGCCACCTCACCACTTCTTTAAAGTTTAGCTCATGGAATTATAAGCAGACACTCATTTGAAGATCTAAGGTTACGATTTGGAGTGTAAGATGAAAGACATTCTGAAATATGGGATGGAGCAGATGATTGAAGGCTTTGTAAACCATAAGCAGTATTTTATAGTCAATTTTAAATGGCACAGGTAACCAGTGTAGTGACGCTAAGATTGGCGTGGATTTTCTTTTTCTAGTTAAGATTCTAGCAGCTGCACTC
>JANRMT010062850.1:27243194-27263200 GCA_026402145.1 Polypterus bichir lapradei | reverse complement strand
TACAGCATGTCAAAATCCACCATCTCGATAATTTTACAAAGAAAAGATTTGCATAAGGAGGCTCCTTCTAAACAATAACCATCTTCCGTTTCATTCTCCTCCTCCTCCCTTCCTGCAGCCCAAAGATGTTAAATTAAATGATAAGTACAGTATGAAATTGTTGTTTCTGGTAGGCTAGGCACTTTTTATAACTTTTTGGTTAGTACATTAGAAAAATTATTGGTGTTTTGGTAAATTATGCACATTATACAACCCTTTTTTATGAAAAGGTTAAGTAAGTGTTGCAGTGGGAGGTTCGGAACGCATTATGGGTATTTCCATTATTTCTTATGGGAAAAATAATCTTGACTTACAACCAACTTGAGTTACAACCAGCCCTCGCGAACGAATTGAGTTTGTAAGTCAAGGGTCCACTGTACTAATAACTTAGTATGCAGTATCAGACAGATTTATTAGGCAAATGAGAACTCCCATAATCTTTCACAGGATGATATTGTCCAGTAAATCAAACATTACTAATTTAATCCTGTTTAATTATAGAGCTTAATAAAATACTTGTTACCCTGCCTTTAAAAAAACAAGACTTAGATCAAACAGATAACACTTGTAATTTCCTCAGTGTATATTAATATTGCAATGGCAAGAAAAAGGCAATTAATGAAAGACGACAGACAGACCATTATGACCCTTAAAAGTGGTAGTTTTTCCTTTACAGAAATTGCAAAAAAAGTTATTGTCAATGTGTAAAGTTTCCTACACCATTAAAAGAAAGCTGGAAATTGGAGGAAACTCTGACAGGAAGAGGTCTGACAGACCCAAAGCCACACCAGAATCAGAAGATAAGCTTATGAGATTCAGCAGCTTTTTTGATCGGTGACTCGCAGGACACCAGCTTCAAGAATAATTAGCAGTCACCCAAATAAGCAGGTGTCACTTTCCTGTAAACTGAAGACTTTGAGCTGCAGGTGTGGCAGGTTGAGAGGGCAGTAAGACAACCATTACTAAAATAGCAAAAGAAGAAAAAGAGGCTTACATGAGCCAGAAACCACCACCAATCTCAGTGTACTCTGGAACTAAAAGGGAATAAGGCTGATTAAAAATTTGAATGTAGCACCTTGAGCCTTGAGTTTTTGACCAGAATTATACAAGCTTAGGATGGTTAAGGCTTTTGGGAGCTAATATATCAATGCATCATTGTTTCTTGGCAGTTTCATTATTAAGTGCTATTTGCTTCACTACTAAAAGAGCAAGGTGTAACCAACTGTATAATGCAATTAGTGGCCAGGCACGAGTACTGGCCTCTTTTTAATTTTGTACTACCTCAGTCAAAATGGAAATTAAGCTGAAATCTGAAATTTGTTGTGTTTTACTGTGGGTGTTAAAGTTTATGAGATCTCCTTCAATATCTATGTCACTGTCTGCTTTCTGAACTTTCTAAAGCTTCATGATTATTGCTGATAATTGTGTTGGTTGTTACAATTCATACGTGTCGGCGACACAAACAGAGCAGACTTATTCTTTGTTGAACTTGTTTAATTCAGGGTCTGGTAGGACAACATCAGGTGCAAGGCAGGACCAACCCTTTGCAAAAATTCATCACATATATTTGCAAATGTGGTAATTTTGTTAAAAAGCAAAGTTCTGTCTCTACATACTCACAAAAATAAAGCAACTCCTAGTGTAATAAAATTGTATGAATAATACATGTTGTGCCTTGTACATTCACCCACCATCTATATGGTTTCATACTTTTGTTTGAAGTGTTCTCTTATGTACCATTAATTCTTCACTTAATAACTATATATTTAAAAAGTGAATTGGTTATATTGCTTGGTCTCAGGCCACAGTACTACAGGACATTTGTTGCAACTCCTTTTTATGGTGGTGATAGGTTGGGGAGTGTCTGATTGGGAAAATTAATAAATGGATGTTATGTTGAAAAATGACAGCTGCCAGTTTAGGTAAGCCAGGATTCAGTGTTTTTAGCAAGTCTCCACCTTTTATTCTTACAAGCACTTAAATGATTTATTTTTCAGAGTAGTTGCACAAATTGTTTAAAGTAATGAAGAAATAGTCTCAAATTTGCTGTTCCTCTTGGTTCTTTTAATTGTCCTATAATGTGCTTTGTACATTGCCTTCTGTTGGTATGTTATTTGCATGTGGTAAGCTGGCAGGTCTTCATAGTATTTAGAACAAAATGAAGAATGTATAAATGTGTTAAATTCCAATTTTAGGCATAATATAGGCTATATCATTAATTAGAAAAAATGTAATTATCGATACAGAATACACTGTATTGTTATTTCAAAACTGCAGATTGTTTGTGAAAGATAACACAGCAACAGAAAAGCATTTGAACTTTAAAATATCCTTGTTTGTATTTTTTCCCCTTAGTGTGCCACAAGTGGTAAAATAACCATCCCTTATGAGGAAGTACAGCTGGTATTATTCTGCCCTCTTGTGGTTTTAAGAACCAACTACACAGCCTTCCTGGCCTGCATCACAGGAGAAACCATTATTGCCTTTTATTGTTTTGACATATTCCTTAAAATTGAAGAAAAATATCACTTTTTTACAAAAATAAAAAGATAGTTGCATATTACTGCTATTTTAAATGAAAAAAAAGTAATTTGCCAAGATATGACATAACAGTGGTTCATGAATGTTTTGCAAAATATAATCTATATGCAAAATGATTTTGCTTTAGTTTTTGGTATTTGTTTTCAGTATTTTTAAATTCTATTTACACCAGCCTCTGGTTATCCTTATTCTCTGTAAGTACCTGATTTATTTTTTATTGTGTTTGATTTTTGATTTTCAGTTTTACTAATTACATGAAGCCTTTTTGAAACTTCTTGAGAAAATGTGCTTTGTTTCTTTGAAGTGTATTTTTGTATAGTCTGTAAATCGATGTAAAGATGGTACACTTTGTGAAGTGCATTATGCAAATTAAAATATCATTGATTTTTATTGTCACCATTTAAAACTGGAAAACAGAGAGCTGAAAATAAATGGTACTCCAATCGGTAAAAAGTACAGAGCACGAGTGTGGCAAGATGGCACTATCTCTGTCTAATTATAATAAGCAATGGAGAGTTGTTGTGGGAAGTATAAAAATGATTTTTAACTTAAAACGAATATAAGTGGATGAAGGTCAAATAGGCACACATTGATAAAAAAAACTATATTGGGTTTAAGTAGGAATTGTCCATAACTGAATTGAAGAATAACTGTTAAAAGAGAAATTTGCAGCAAAAGAGACAAATATAAGAAAGGTGGGCTTACACCTTCGCTTTGAGGCTAGTGGTTGATTCCACCTGCTCATGGATTAAGCACCCCAGATCATTGCCTGTTCTTCTCTTGTTTATGTGGGTTTTTCTTCCCACAACCCAAAGTCATGCATGTTAAGTAAGCTGGTGATTCCAAACTGGCCCAGCATAGATTTGTTAAGCAGTTGACCATCCAGGGTTGGTTCATGCCTTGTACCTGATGCTACCAGATAAGCTCTCACTTATTCAATTCATAAAGTTATTAAGCAGGTTTAAAAATGTGATGTTTCTTCATATTTCCCTATATTTTCCTTTCTCTTTAAGATACCATGACCACACAGAAAAAAGTTGATTGGTGAATCTTTGTTTAAAATGGTATTGTTAATTCTACACTGAGAATTTCTATTCTGTACAAATTTGTATTTATTGTGTTTCTTGTTGAATGTGTTCTGTAATCTACATAGAAAAAACAAAGATGGACCTGGCAGACCATTTCAATGAACCCATCATTAGGATCACCATTCCAAACTCACTGTGGTTCTCTTAAAAATACCCATGCTTTCTAAAGAGCAGAAGAAGCAATGCTTATTCTTGAAATTTTGTCACTGAATGTCTGACTTATTCCTCTCTGTAATGCTTACCTTTATAATCTTTTGCATTTTTTTATCCTCATGCACCTTTCTCACCTGTGTATCTTATCAGCATTTTTTCTTTTCAAACACCTCCTTGATAACATGTTAATCACCAAATAAATGTGTTTTTAACATTCTCGCCTTCATTCTCAAGATCTGTATAAATATGACTCAATTTTAATAAAAGTATAACAAGTTAGGTGCTATAAGAACCTTCAGTACCATTAAGCTGTCCCTGTTAATGGGTAAACTAGGAGATATGCAGGTGGATGAGCCTATGGTGTCCTGGAGAATGGAGTGTCTGTCAGACAGACCGGTCTGTGGGTCTCAAGGACTGTGTGAGCAACACTGGAGCACCACAAGGAACAATCCTGTCTCCTTTTCTCTTCACGATGCTTCCAGCCCCCTTGATATTGTACCACCACGTCTCTTAGTGGAAGCCTTTGATGTGTTGGGCCCATCTTTACTAGCCATTATAAATGATTCTATTAGTTCGGGGGTTGTGCCCTCATTTTTTAAACATGCTGCAGTCCGTCCCCATCTAATAAAGGCAGGATTAGATCCTGGAGATTTAACCAACTTTCGTCCAATTTCCCAGCTCCCATTTCTGGCCAAAATACTAGAAAAAATTATTTATAATCAATTGGTCAATCACCTTAACTCCAATAATTTATTTGAGACCTGCCAATCTGGTTTTAGGCGTTATCATGGTGTTGAAACGGCACTCCTGAAAGTGTTCAATGACATCTCTCTTATTACTGACTCAGGTGATGCGGCAGTCCTTGTCCTCCTTGACCTGTCCGCTGCCTTTGACACCATTGACCATGAAATATTGCTGATGCGGCTCGAACATCTTGTTGGGCTTAAAGGGGCTGCTCTTAACTGGTTCAGGTCATATTTAACTGGTAGACACTTTTCAGTGACTTTAAATTCCTCTTTTTCATCTACTGTTCCTCTTAAATATGGTGTCCCTCAGGGATCCATTTTAGGTCCTGTTTTATTCTCTATATACCTTCACCCTATTGGAGCGATTTTTAGGAAATTTAACATTTCTTTTCACTGCTATGCTGATGATACTCAGGTTTATATTCCCGTCTGCAACTCTGCAACAAATCAACTCCACAACTGTCTGTCTGAACTAAGATCCTGGATGGCCAATAATTTTCTTGATCTAAATCAAAATAAAACAGAGGTGCTTATAGTGGGTCCACCAGCTAAAGCCCAAATTGGTCTTGGACTTCTTGGCTCTTTCTCTGCCTTTTCCAAACCTCAAGTCCGCAATCTTGGTGTTACCTTTGATAGCAACCTCTCTTTTGAGAAACAAGTAAATTCTGTTGTCAAGAGTTGCTTTTTCCAACTTCGTCTATTAGGTAAGATAAAGCCTTTTTTATCTTCTAAAGATCTTGAGAAAGCTACTCATGCTTTTATTTTTTCTCGCCTCGATTATTGCAATTCGCTGTATTCTGGGATTAACAAATCTCTGATACACAGGTTACAGCTGGTCCAAAATGCTGCTGCTCGCCTTCTGGTTGGGGCAAGGAAGTATGACTTCTCCTATTTTAGCTTCGTTACACTGGCTGCCTGTCAGTTTTCGAATTGATTTTAAAATCTTGCTGCTAGTTTTTACATCGTTACATGGACTCGCTCCTGCCTATTTATCTGAACTGTGTGTTTTACACCAGCCATCCAGAGTGCTTAGATCTTCTGGTCAGTTGTCTCTTGTTGTCCCTCGTACCAAATGTAAAACTAAGGGGGACAGGGCCTTTGCAGCTGCTGCCCCTCGCCTGTGGAAATCTCTACCTCATCATATTAAGGAGTTGTCTACAATTGAACAGTTCAAAACAAGATTAAAAACTCACTTCTTTTCACTTGCATTCAGTGACCTTCAGTAATACTGATGGTTTTCCTCTTTGGGATCATATAACATCATTCCTATTTATTATCTATCTTATTTTATGTTCATATATTTTATTACTATTTAAGTTTTATTGTTTATTGTTTTTTCTTTTATAAAGCACTTTGGCCGCAGCATTACTATGTTGTTTTAAATGTGCTATATAAATAAAGTGACATTGACATTGACATTAACAGCAGGTCATGTCACTTGCAGAAATTCTCAGATGATTCTGCACTGATGGGGTGTATCAGTAAAGCGGATGAGACAGAGGAGAGGAATCAGGTGGAAAAGTTTGTTTGTTGGTGCAAAGAGAATTGTCTGTCCCTTAACCTCAGTAAAACCAAGGAACTTCTCATTGTCTTTCACCACACCAGAGTGCCTCAATGTCCAATCACTCTTCAAGAAGTGGATGTAGCAGTGGTTTACGCTGTAATGTGCTGGGCTGTAGCATTACTTCAAGAGAGGCCCACCAAATCAAGAAATTAATTAAAAAGGGGTTGGCTCAGTTATAGGATGTACTCTTGAACTCCTAGAGATTGAAGTGAAGAAGAGAATTAAAAATGAGTTGCCATTATGAACAAGCTGCACATCCTCTCTCTGACTCACTATCATTGAGGACTTTCAGGCAACAAATTATTCAGCAGAAATGTGTTAAGAAACATGATAGGAGCTCCATTATACTAATAGCAATATGTCTTCATAATGCCACACTGTAACAGCTAAGTCAGAACTTTTCTTTCTTTTAAGTTTTCTTACTTCATAGACATTCCAGTGTGTGTGTTCACACAAAAGTGTGTGTCTATTTATTTACTTAGTTATCTGTTTATGTATTTCTTTATTTAAAGAGCTTCTGTAGACGAATAAACTCTGTCTAGCTATCTATCTGAATACTTTTCAGCCAATCCAGATGGACAAAATTCAAGTCCATGACAAATGAAGTTTAATATAAAGTCTAATACATTATAAGTAAAATATAATTTCATATTTGGGCCTGACAGAAAGTAAAAGAAAAATTTAGTGGGTTTTTATCTGTTTACAACTAGATGTGCTTATGATGTTGGGTCTTAAAGTGCTCACTCTCTTTCAAATAAAAGTCAAGAGAAGAAATAAAATGCACTTGTAATGCCACATCTTCAGTACTGTGTGCAGTTTATGCTCTGCAATACAAAAAGGATATTGGGCACTTTCCCACTACAGAAACTTTTTACAGGAACTCATTGGTTCATAAAAGTCCGTCTCCCATCCCATGTGATACAGCTTACTGTTGATCAAAGGATATAAAATACAGTTTGGTATTGACTGCTAAAATATTAAGTGTTAAATCATTGTTTTTATTTGGAATGTTGTAGAGTTCCTTTAACCAAAGACAATTATCTAATCACAGAAAACAGAGAAATAAGGCAGTTTTGTGTAGTGGTTAAAGCTTTGAACTTGAAACTCTTAAGTTGTGGGTTCAAATCCAGTGATGAGCAAGTCCCTTCACCTGCCTGTGCTACATATGGAAAAAAAAAATAATGTAAACAATTGTATCTCAAATGACACCTTGGATAAGGCAAGCAAAATAAATAAATAATAATAATACCAACCAAAGCACAACCCTTAGTCCTCATTGATGAATTATGACTGAGGTGTTCTTCTGTTAGTGTTCTGGCTTACACTGCCGTCTCATGGACCCAGCCCAGGATTTGAACCATGCACCTGGCTATTGTGTGAGTGTGTGGATTCTACAATTACTGTATTTCCTCCCAACAGCCTTTGAAAATCTAAACTGACTTGAGTATGGTTTTAAGTTTTTTTTTGTTCAGATCTGGGTACTTACCTGCCTTGTGCCTGATACCGCCAGGAATTGGCTTCAGCCCCGCTGTGATCCTGAAGTTACTTAATGGGTTATATTTATGTATTTTTATTTAATCCAATTACCTGTATGCGTCATCATATTTTAATTTGAAATTCTTCATCTATTGGATTTACTTACTGTAACAGAGCAAGGAAATTATATTGTGGTTAAAACATTTTATCCATTATCTTCTGAATGTAAGATTTTGCCTGTCTGCTATCTTTTATTTTTTTTTTTCCAGAAGGAAACTTGCACACCTTATGTGAAGTATATCTGTGCTTCTTTCGAAGTCTTCACAGTATTCTCTTCTGCCTGCAGGACTGATGGCTGCATGTTGACATACCGTATTGAGACAGACACACTTGCCCACCCTTAAAGAAGCTCAAGAGGTATTTGACTGGGAATCATGACAGAAAGAGTAATGGCTGTTGAGGATGCTGGCTATCCAGTCCAGTTTGTAAGGCTAAGATTTGAAGTTATTGAAGAACCTGATGCATGTGCAGTATTTAATTCCTGTCTTGAACTGCAATCCTGTGCTAAAGAGTTTATTTTTCTAATTTTGGTTTCATTTTTATTCTGTTGGAGAGCACTTCAATTTTCTAATTTAGTTAATGTTTGTGTGTTTAGTTTTCCTCAGTTTATTATGTAAGAATTTATGCTTCTGTTGCTTTATAAATGTTACAGCCAGCTCCTTCATTATGCATTGTTCATTTTTGCTCTGTAATGAGAAAAATGAGGAAACTGAGGAAAATGTTAAGAAGCATCCATCCATATCCTGAACTTGCCTGATTCAATTAATGGTCATGATAGGCCACAGCCTACCTTAGCGGCTTAGGAGTAGGACAGAATATACATGGCAGAATGAGCCATCTCCACTAATGACTGGCCAGTCTCAAACCCTGAGGTGTCATTGCAACAGTAGTAGCTATTGCAATACCCTGCTCCCTGTTTCAACATGTCAGGGGCCTAAAATGACTGAAGTAATCATTAATCATATGCAGGCTGAAACAACCTTGAATTGCAAAAGAGATCTTTGCAAAGGCCTTAGCAAACTGAGCACACTCTGCTAACCATTTCCAATGCTGCAGATTCAAGAAAAAAAATAAAAACCTTTTAGCTAATAAGTAAATCAAAAACTGGCTAAAGATTGGGAAGCTGGTTGGAATGACAAAACTAGGCATCCCTGTCTACAATTCTTTAAATCCTTTTTGGACAGGCCCTTTTTCTGAAAACAACAGATGCATTGTACTGTATGGTGGTTCTCTTTACTTAACGTAACAGTTTTCCATATTCTGTATTTCCACTTTACTGCTAAGGACTTGTTCCATATTCGTGAAGACTTCAGGTCACACTGAGGCAAGGATTCAGACTGAAGTAGCCATTTTGTGAGTTACCAGCCAGTGGCTTATGCAGGACCACACTGCAATTATCGACTATCATTAATGATTGAACTAATTAAACACCTAATGTCATACAGTATTAGCCTTTTCCTTCTCTTATTAAATCCAAACACTATCAGGCTAAAGTTGATTTTAATGTTGTGCATGAAAGCATATTGATTAGAGGCTTTGGGCACCTGCAGTGACCTCAAGGGAGACAAGGAAATACTGCACTGCAGAGGTCTCAACAGATGGAGAGCTCAGAGAGCCTTATCCTAATGAACTGTGTTCTTCCCCTTCTCCACTTAGCCATCTTTCCAGAAGATGGTTTACTGTCCAAAGGTATCAATGGGAGGGGCTGGTGAGACTTGCTGTCAATTCATGTTTCTATGGAAACTGCTGCTTAGGCCCTAGGGCTGGGCCTGTTTCTGTCTGTGACAGAGCAGAGATATACAGGGAAAACGAGTCTCGCAAAGCCCTGCCCCTGACTAATCCAGAAGCACACAGAGGTAGAGCAGAGCAGGAGGGAGTGTTTGTTTTTTGCCTTTTCTTCTCTGATTACACGTCAGACAGCAGAGCTTGAGAGTTTCTGGCTTTGCTCTTCTGTGCCGTGCTGCAGTACCTGGCAAACACTGAAATGGCTGCTATGCCTGCTCACTAATTAGGACATTACAATTTTCTTTCTAAAGATTCATTTTCTGGCAACTGGTTTCAGGAATTTTTTAAGAACAGTAATAAGTAGCAGCTGAGCCATCAAGGTCTATTAAACGGTGAGCAGGAACAAGACTCCATTCAAGACAAACAGGTGTTTCCTGAAGTGCTAACAGGTAGGAGGCACATTATTACTTAAAGGGAAAGTTACCTTATACGGAATCTTTGATAAGACAAAAAATGTTTAATTTCTGCAATGTTTTGCCTTCCATTCCCAAACAGTGTATTACCTGAGATGGCTTTTTTTGCTTTAGTTTCAGTCAGCCATAATTGTGTTTATAAAGGAGAATCTTTAAGACACACAGGCACAGCTACATTTTAACATGATCACGACCATGGTCTGGATGTAGGACACCACGTCATCAGGCCTGTTACAGACATTTTTGTCTTTTCAAAGGTGGCTGTGTAGCCGCAGCTTTCGATTCAAACTTCTCGCCATACCCTGTGGTTCTTTCCTGCATTGTCCATGCACTGTTCTCATACCGAGGAGCCATCCAAATATTGGGGATCTTTTGGTACCTGCTAGGAGAAATTTGCTCCACTCAGGTCCTCCACTTGAAGCAAAGGTGTAGCATCCTGGAACTGAAAGACCACAGTGATGGCAGCAGGTGTGTCAATTAGAGACCAATTCCGGCTTAGAACCAAGTGCGTGTTTAAGACATCTTGATTTTCTGTACCCATTCTGTGTCTTTAAAATGTAATATGTAGTGTAACATCTAGAAATGAGTGCATTGTCATCTTTTGTTTTTTGCAAAGTTGCCCTCTAAGCTTGTCTTTTTATGTATGTTTTTTTGTATTAAAATAGCTTTTTTATTGAAAAAACACCAGTACTCCAACTGTTGGATTGGCTCTTTTTCTGTATATTTAACAACATTTTCTGTTAGAAATTGCCATAAATTTGGATGGGGTAAGGTGGATATATCTTTACCTTAATTTCTGTGTAAAAGTAAAACATCTGCCACAGAGTGTCCTGAATTTGACTAGGCAGTGTATAAACTAGCAATCAAAAATTAAAAGTAAATTAAAATGAGAGTTTAGTAAGGCAACAAGGAACCTTTGATTAAGGGACTGGCTGAAGATAAATTCACAGGTGCTGGGACCGGTAGACACCGGCCTTCTGTTCTGTAGTCTGCAGTCCTCATCTTGGAGGACTCCAGCGACAGCTGATTTTGTGCTACCAGCTTTGTAATAAGACAGATGTCTAGCATGTAGAAGTAAGACTCTTTCTTTTGCTCACTCTCTTTTATGTCATAATTTACAAGCAAGCCCTGGAAAATTTTGCTTTCCATTTTTTGGTAATATTGTTAAAATGGTGCTACTAGATTACAATAATGTTGCAGTGAGTCCAGCATTAAACATAAATGAAGATTCAAGAAAATGAATTCTGAGAGAAGAAAAAAGTGACTAGACTTGATCATGATATCCACATCACAATGCATCTCTGACAGTTCAATCTGAGAGCACAAATAAGCCATCATATAAAACTAGGTTTATCTAAAAGCAGGAATTAATCTTCTGACAAAAACCTTAAATAACTCAAGAGTTGACGCCACAAGATTGAGAAGCCTTGGCACAATGCATCCCTGAAACTTATGGCTTTCTGGGGCAATTGTTAAAAGTGAAATTTAAATCCAAGTGAGTTTACTGGTGGCAGCTTTTGCCTTGTTAGACAACTCTAGGTGAATAACTATCAGTGAAAAGCATGTTGAAAGGTACTATATAAATAGTAAGTATATAAACCTTTTTATGCTACTGCTGAGTAATTGCACTTAGCTGATATTTGATATCTCTGTTAAACCTCATAAACTAGTAACCTGGCCAGTGATTGCCCACATATTACCACTGTAGTGACTGAACTTGGATTTCAATTGGACACCACTTTGCTTGTATTAATGCAGAGAATCACCTGGGTGTGGGCCAACATAATTATCAACACCATTACCTCACTGACTAGGTGAGGCTAGTCACACCAGTGCCATTGGCTTGAAGCTACAGAAGCATGGGAATGGTTACTCAGTTAAATGCCCTTCAGTGCTCTTTAGATTGCTCTGACTTACAATGTCTTTTTATGACAGCATATTTATCCATTTTACTCATTCACACCACCTTATTTGCATTATAACAGATGGCTGGGGTAGAGGTTTGTACAAGGGGGTTATGGAAGCAGTGGCCACATTGTTGGCCTAAACTGTTAATGTTTTTTTTTTATGTTTCCTGATGTTTAAATTATAAGCATTGATGGAATTATTTTTAGGATGGCTGAAATTTCCCTTTGGCTGGCATAATGCTTATCGGTCCAGGGTACTAACCCTATTTGCTCACTTTATGGGTTTTAATCCTTTTTCTCATGTCCATATCATTTTATCTCTGGAAACTGTGACTTTAGAAAGATTGGTGATTTTAAAGTCAAGCAAGTGTGTGTGAGAGTGCCCTTTGATCATTCAGCATCCTCTCTATGGCTGGTTCTCATCTTACACAGTGCTGTGGGGTTAGGACTCGGCCCTCCACTTTTAAAAGCCAAAGAACATTGTCAAGTCCATACTGGAGAGCTCAACACCACATTTTATACACCACACAGTTCATTTTATTATAAAGCTGCTCTCTGCTATCTTTTTCAGGATAAGTGGATTAGAACAATGGACGGATGGATGTAGCTTTGTGCAGCACTCCCTTTTTCCTTTCATTTAATTTTATTTTTTCTCTTTTTGAGACCACATAATTTTCAGTAGCAGCATGACCTGGCACTCCTCTCTTTAAAGCTCCAGGAGTCTGGGTTTGAGTATTTTTCTATTTTTGTGAATTTCCTTCCAAATGACATGCAGTTTAGATGAACTGGCATTGCTAAATTGACCCTGATATGTGCGTTTGTGTGTCTTCACCCTGTGATTAGCTGGCACAGTGTCCAGGGCTTGCTCCTGCCCTACGCCAACTGCTTGCTGTGAAAGGCTCCAGCTCCCTCATGACCCAGCTCAGGTTAAGTGGATTTGTAAAAATTAATGGATGATAAGTATTTAGACCTTAAACATTATTAAAGCTTCTGTGTTTCTCTCTTTGTTCCACAGCTCACCTCAGATCTTGTTCTCCTAAAATGGCAGAGAGCCCAACAGACACACACTCGATATCCAGCCTGCCCTGGTACATTGCTGGCTCTCAGATTGTTGGTTTAACCGTGGTCGTCATTACTGGGGTTTGGATGGGTCACTACAGAGGAGGCTACGAATGGACCAATCCAGCACTAGAATTCAACATCCATCCTCTCTGCATGGTCATTGGAATGGTGTACCTCTATGGAGACGGTCAGTTCCTTGGGTAAAATAAGATGTGCCAGTCTACTAACGGATCAGTCTGTTACTTTATATGGTGCACTGCATGGCATGTCCATTGAGCAGTTAAAAGCAGTGACAGCAAGGAAAAATAGAATCAAAGTGCAATAAATATGGTAATCCGAAGGAATAGTTGATTAGAGACACAAAACAAGAGTTGAAATCCACCAAAAAAGTCTGGGATTTAGTTTAAGTTTAGAAAGTGAAAGGCGGAAGAAATGAGAAAAACTGAAAGACTGAAATTGTGATGATGAAATTGGGGGGCTGCAGTGACAGCAGGCTTGTATTCTATCAGGTCACTGCTTTTAACTGGACTTCAGCTTCAGCTAAAGATTCTTGTTTCTTTATGATGTCATTCTAGAAATTTCCAAAAGGGCAGATTACTTTTCATAAGAACCTAAATAATTTGATACAAGTTTTGCTTTGATGATCAGCGTTGAGAATTTACTCTTTTATTTTTTTTCCAATGTTAAACTTTAGTTTAGAATTTGTTGATAGTTACCACTTTCTGGATACAGTTCTAGCTACTACTTTTAATTAAATTCCTTGTTTAATCTGCAGGATTTTTTGCCTTTTTTTCTGAATTTATACGCAGTAGTAGTAGTATTATCACATTAAGATGCCTGACTTTTCATTTTCTTTGTTTTAGTTCACTTTTTAGGACAGTTTGTATTTGAATTGTGACATGGTGCAGAAACAAGTATCTCTTAGGGTCATTATTAACAAAAGTGGTCTTAAAGGAATACTCCACCTAAATTGATTTTTTTTACCCTGTGTGCTTTGTAGTGTTGGCTGAGAAAAGGTTGTAAGTCTTATGCTCTTTAATTCAAAAAGTCAGTCCTATGAGGCTTCAGGTTTATTGTTTATGATGTGATTCTTCCAGGAGTAACTATTTAACAATATTTTAGCAAAAAGGCACGTGTTTCACATGT
The DNA here is from genome assembly GCA_026402145.1 of Polypterus bichir lapradei. NCBI lineage: Eukaryota > Metazoa > Chordata > Cladistia > Polypteriformes > Polypteridae > Polypterus > Polypterus bichir. The sequence goes on along the minus strand of JANRMT010062850.1, from coordinate 27,249,220 downwards.
TTTGACCATATAGACTGGATAGCAGACTTGTGGATTATGCAACATGAGAAAAAAATGTTTTCTCCCCCCATAGATGTTTTAGCTCATTTGCCATGTTCAGCATTGGTCACCGTTGGCTTCTATTATATCACGCTTTTTTCTCCATTCCTCATGAAAACATGGAATTAAAAATGTTTTGTCTGCTATCAATATAAACTACGTGGGTTAAATAAAATATTAAAAAAATAAAAGAGGGGAGGGTCATTTTTGAGCGGAATATTTCTTGAAGGGGTATGTTAGTCCATCACTTACATGGGGTGCTTCTAGTGGCTGATCTTGCTGTGAATGCTGCAGAAGAGCTTTGACATTTTAACATGTATGTAATCCATGTGGCATGCTCAACATCATTGAAAGCCTGTGTCTTTTATTTTTACTATTAATTGCCAAAGAGAGGGAGCATGTGCTGATTACAGAGGGCTGCTGCACCCACCACACAGTGAATCACCTGGATTCTAATGTGTTTTTAAAAACGGCCACAAACTAGGCAGACCGTGGAATTGTTCTTCGTCCATACACTTCATCTTCTCTAATGGAGAGGCAAGAATATGCAAGTGCATGATATGATACATCTGATATGCGAGTGCTGCTGATCGCTTTATTAAGTGCTCTGTCATGGTGCTCATTAAAAAAATAATCTGTCTAAAATAAAATTAAAAGAAGTGTGGCACCATGGGTGGGTCTGCTGCTCCAGGCTGCTAAGAGTCCAGCTGATTTTCAAAGACTTTCTGGTCCATGGATCAGTTCACTGAAAATATTTAGATATGATAGGGGTAATACTTTGTCTCTTGTGGGAAGTTTAGAATTTTACAAATATTTAAATATAAAAATATTATAACAACCAACAACAACAAGAAGCTCCGTTAAACACACACACACACACACACACACACACATGAATTACAAAAAAGAATAAAACTTCTGACTTGATTAAAGTGGCTGTCACAGTGAGGCACTGTAAAGACTTTTTGCCATCAGTGTGACAAAGCCCCAGTTAGGTTTCACATTTTTTCTGAATAATTCATTGTCTGAAAGTTCTCAATGCTGGTGTGCCACATAGGGGATTTGCAGCATTGTTCATAGTGGCTGTCCGTTTGCACTTCCTTCTCTCCTCCACCCCTACCTCCATTGGGTCCAGAGAGTGTCCCATAACTGAGTCTGCCTTCTTAATCATCCAGTGGATTTAGCTGGTGTCTCTTTAAGTGATGTTACCGGCCCAGCTCAGCATAGCACAGGCTGGCTATCACAGCGTTACAGAATCTTGCATCCAGTCCGGGTCTGGTTAACATCTCTCTCCTTTTACTTCCAAGATAGGCTAAATGTAATGCATGTTTAGAAGATGGGTGTCTGGATGCATGAAGGCATAAAGGCAGCAGTAGATGTGTAGATTACAGGCACAGTCCAAGCTAGAAATAAGTCTGTCTACAGCAGTCTGAGATGTGATGCTTTCATTCAGACACAATTATCTGGGTAATAGAATAAAACTAATTATAACAGATTTGGGCCATAAACTGTCTTGAGGGAGACATTGAGAAAATTTAATAAACAAGAAAATGTCTTTAAAAAAAAAAAAAAGAGTCTAAATGAGCCATATTGAACCCTGTTAGTCATTAAAGAGCCACCTCAGATAAGCTGAAAGGCCAGCAAGTGACCCCCGGGAGTATCTGTAGTTAGTGTGCATTGATAAGTGAGGACGTGACGCAGGCCAGTGGGCTTCATGGTACGTCAGGAGTGCTTTGCTTGCCTTTCAGCCCTGAGTGGCCTTTTTTTCTAATTTTATTATAAACTGCAGACCCTTTTTGTCTAAGAACTAAGGTTTAAAATTAAATCAAGCTGATAGCCTTTTCTAAAGTAAATTATATTAGCAATTTAGCTAACGCAAGTAGGATCATCACAGGGAATTTAGCTGGAAGGCACTACTGTGAAGGACACCTGCAGATCTGTACCGCTTGGGACCCATTAGCTGCGTCACTTCACCGAGTTTTGTGCCTGCAGTACATGTGACTCTTATTTTTAGGGTGACATCCCTAAAGTACTGATGGCAGGTTGAATGTTAAGGTTGCGTTTTTTCCAGTGTGTGTCTTGAGAATAAGAGAGACATTGGGCCTCATGATGTGAACAGGACACATTATCTGGAAAATGGAGGCCACTGACATATTGAAGTTGTTGTGCCATTGCCTTTTTTACGGCAAGCATTTTGTTAGTTAGGTATCATCAAGTTTGGTCCTTGGCCAAAGTGGCTGCAAATTTATGTTTTGACCCAGTATCCTAATTAGAAGCCAACTATTATTCAAGCAACATTTTTGTGCTTTATTTTTATTAGCTTGCTTGTTAAAATTCCTAATACTTAATCGCTTCTTTTTGTCTTAAACAGCAGTGCTCCTTTTTTATCTGCCAGCTGTTTTCTTAACAATATGACTAACTGACTTGGTTCCATCCACACTTTTATCTGTTTAAATTAATTGTTAGAAGAAAAAAAAAAAGAGATGGATTAGGAACCGCAAATAAACCAGCTCATAAATCATTTGGAATATAATTGGTGTGTGTGTGTGGTGGGTTGGATGTACAATCTAAGAATGACCTGATGCAGATCAATTAAATCACCAACAGCCAAAAATGTTGACATTGGTCAGGATCTGATGTCAAATTAAACAACTTAGTTGAAGCACAAACTACAGTACTGCCATTGTAGCCCTTTGGGACCAAACCTGAGGATCCTGGCCTCATTTTTGTTTCTTCTTCAAAGTGTAGACATCAAAACTGATGTGTGGGGACAGAATAGGCTCTTTGGAAATTAGCATTATTTTTTACAGATTTTGTTTAACTTTAGCAGTGTAATGTTTGGCAGCACCTGGTATCAAAATCAGTGAAACCTTATATGGTGCCTTGAGCGTTCTCTCACACTAGTAAAACAGAGAATAAGGAGTTGAACTTACACTACTACCTTCAGGCCACTAACTGGCATGTTTAAGTACACTATAAACAGTGCAAATGGGTATGGAAATGTAATGCAGGCATCATGGATGGCAGCTGTATTTATATCTTTACATAGAGGATTAAAGCAGTGCACAACTCATGGCTGAGCTCCGAGTGCCTTTTGACAGCAGGTTTTTCTTTTCTCCGCACAGCTATCCTTGTGTACAGGGTGTTTAGAAATGAAAAGAAGAGGACTACAAAAATCCTGCATGGTGTAATCCATGTCATTGCACTTGTGATCTCCATTGTAGGTAAGAGAAACTCCTCCTCTGGACCTCTTGTGGTGCGTCTCCATTGCTGTGCCTCTCTTCATCTTTTCAGCATTCTGCTTTGATTTTGAACATTTTTTGCTTCCTTTGTGAATGCCCTTGAGGGATTCAAACATGGTTTAAGTTGTACCTCCTCCTTTCAGTGTTCTCATTATTAAATATTCCTTCACCTTTCCTCCCACTTCTGTCATCAGCACTGTTACAGTCAACCTCAAATCTTCAACTAGGCCTGTCAGGAGCCCAAGGTAGTGAAGCACAGGCTGGCTGTTTGTTTTATTGCACGACTTCTAAGAATGAGGATTTTTTTTTTTAAAATAGTGCATAATGGGATGTCACCTTATTATTTGTTATTCAGTACCTTATAGGAGAGAGACCAGTCCCTACTATGAGCATTGCCCTGTTTTGTATGGTCCAGTCATTTTGTCCTATTGTGTGTTCCTATCAGCTGTCAGATGCAAAATGAAAGGTCAAGTGTGATGTTAAGCATAATGACCACAGCCTTCATTCTTAAAACTTTGTCTGGTTTGATATTTCAAAGTGTTGCTTTGCACCCCCAATGTCTGAAGTCCATCTTGACCTGAAGATTGTACCATTGTGCAGGTTTCACAGCTGTGTTTGATTCGCACTCCAAGAGCGGCGTTACTCACATGTACTCCCTGCACAGCTGGTGTGGGATGATGACCTTCATCATCTTCTGTGTCCAGGTGCGTATGTCTGTCTCATAAACCTCAATTACATCTTTGTTTATTGTTTTATTTTTGTTCCACTGTTTATTGCAGTAGGCAAGCAGGGCCTCCAAGATTTCGCCATGTTGCTGTCTGTGTAAAACTTTACATCTGTGTGAATTCCCATCAGACATCCCCAGAGCTTTGCAGGTTAGGCTGCCTGGCCTCAAGTTAGTGTGAGTGACAGTGTGTGTGTGAGTGGGCCCCACGGTATACTGGACCATCATCCAACACTGCTTCCTGCCTTGCACATCGAGCTGCTGGGATAGACTCCCAGGCTCCCATGACCCTGAATTGGACTAGGCATATTGGACAATGTTACGTATGCATTTATTGTTGTCTTATTTAGAAATTAGTGTTTAGTTGTTGTTAATCATAAAGCAAAATTTTATTGAGTCTTATTAAAATGTATGCAAACTTAAATAATATCATTCATATTACAACAAGGTGAATCTTTGACATCCCCTTGTTTGAAATGACAGAACTACATGCACTTCGGGATGTCACTGTTCATGCCATGAGAAGTCGAGCAAAACCTTTTACTGGCAAACTGAACATATTAGAACATGCAAACTTTCGAGGCAGCTCAGGCCACCTCAAGCTGCCTGAAGAAGGGGTCTGAGCTGCCCTTGTAATCTGTTCAGTTAGCCAATAAAAGGTGCCATTTTGCTTGACTTCTCATTGCATCCGGAACGACTAACACAGTACAACACCCTACTACTATGCTGTTTATAATAATAATAATAATTCATTACATTTATATAGCGCTTTTCTCAGTACTCAAAGCGCTATCCACACAGGGAGGGACCAGGAAGCGAACCCACAATCTTCCACAGTCTCCTTACTGCAAAGCAGCAGCACTACCACTGCGCCACCTGTTTATGCCAGAGAAACATGTGCCCGGAACCCCTAATTTTAAAGCCTTGACTCCCCTGTTCTTCAATTCGTGTGCCATTCTTCCTTCCTTGGTGTTTCAAGATCAGATGTTTGGTTTGACCAGAATCTTTTAACAAATAATTTTTTTGTTAAATTCTTTGTGTTTGATCTTGAGAATTTTATTTTTCTTTCCATCCATCCATCCATTTTCTGCCACTTATCTAATTCCAGGTCACGGGGGCAGCAGCCTAAGAAGTGATGCCCAGATATCCTTTTTCTTTGCCGCCTCCTCCTTGGGGGTAACTGAGATCTAATCTGTCCAGTGTGTCCTGGGTGTGCCCCGAGGTCCCCTCCCAGTTAGAATTAGGAGGCATCCTAATCAGATGCGCAAACCACCCCTTTTGTTTTGTATAATTCTTTAATATTACTTGTTTATATTTGATGTAAATTCTGTTAGTCATTGTAATGTTTGTGATATTCCTTGTCCTTTATATGTTGAGCCCCTTGCGGGCCACTCTCGACCTCTATGAAACCTTAAAGGTCCTCCATTGACGCTGGAGATACTTTTGCTTATGTTTGTTTGGATCTTCTTTTTCATTTTAAAAATTTTGGATCTTCAACTAATTTAGAATTTGTAAGCAATTCTGTGAAGTTCTCGTTCATAACTCTGCTTTGGACTTTGATTGAATGTTTGCATTGTGGACTTGATTTTGGTATTTGTCAGCTTGCCCGTAAGGCAAACATTATCTGGACCTTTGTTCTCGCTCTGCTCATTTCTGAATTGGTTTAGAATAATTTCTTTTAATATATATATAGTACAGGGTGGGCCATTTATATGGCTACACCTTAATAAAATGGGAATGGTTGGTGATATTAACTTCCTGTTTGTGGCACATTAGTATATGTGAGGGGTAAAACTTTTCAAGATGGGTGGTGACCATGGTGGCCATTTTGAAGTCGGCCATTTTGGATCCAGCTTTTGTTTTTTCAATAGGAAGAGGGTCATGTGACACATCAAACTTATTGGGAATTTCACAAGAAAAACAATGGTGTGCTTGGTTTTAACCTAACTTTATTCTTTCATGAGTTATTTACAAGTTTCTGACCACTTATAAAATGTGTTCAATGTGCTGCCCATTGTGTT
>JANRMT010062850.1:27203047-27243184 GCA_026402145.1 Polypterus bichir lapradei | reverse complement strand
AACACAATGGGCAGCACATTGAACACATTTTATAAGTGGTCAGAAACTTGTAAATAACTCATGAAAGAATAAAGTTACGTTAAAACCAAGCACACCATTGTTTTTCTTGTGAAATTCCCAATAAGTTTGATGTGTCACATGACCCTCTTCCTATTGAAAAAACAAAAGTTGGATCCAAAATGGCCGACTTCAAAATGGCCACCATGGTCACCACCCATCTTGAAAAGTTTCCCCCTCACATATACTAATGTGCCACAAACAGGAAGTTAATATCACCAACCATTCCCATTTTATTAAGGTGTATCCATATAAATGGCCCACACTGTATATTGAGAGACAATGCTTAATATCAGATCGCAGTTTTCATATTACAGCCAGGGATTTCTTTAGGATTCCTCTTTCACTGTTTGGATTTATAAGGTTGGTCCTGTGGTTTTCAGGGCTAAGCCTGCTTTATGTTAAGAGGCCTTCTCAGAGTTCTGAGGTTTTTTTAACTAAAGCCTTTCTTGAGTTTTGTGGAGCCCCTCTTAACATAAGATCAGGTCCATTACAGTCTTGTTGGATCTCTCTAACTTTGCTGTAAGATCAAGGGTAATGGCATTCTATTAATGAAAATGGAGAACTCTACAGGCTCAATTTGAGCAGCAAATTTTCAGGAAAGGTCACATAACTTGGTGTGAATGACAAAAAAAAGTTATAAATAGTTTGACTCTCCTTTTCTTTGCTTTTGCCTTAAATTTAACTTTTAGGTCTTGCAAGATACAGATTTATAGGGTCATTATTTTCGTAAATATATATAATATACAAAGAAGTCAAAAACTCTTCAAACCACTTAACTTTCTACACACTTCATTATGTTGTAAATTTAATTTTAAATGGATAAATTTGCTATTTTTGCCCAACCAATCCATGAATAATAACTCTTAATGACAAATACAGCATGTGCTTTCAGAAAGGTTTGCAATTTTTAAAAAAAAATCAAAAACAAAAATCTCTGATTCCTAGATGTTTTCATTCTCTTTGCCAATGGCACTCCAAATTGTTCTTAGGTGCCTCCGCTTTGCTTTAATTTTTCTTGGGATGTTTCTAGATCTTGATTGGAGTCCAGCTGTGGCAAATTGAATTGACTGGACATCATTTTAAAGGGCACACGTGTAGAAGGTAAAACAATTCACACTGCATGTCAGGACACAATAAAAAAACAAAAAAAAAAAACAGCCATAAAGTCCAAGGAACTCTTTGTAGGCTTCCATTTATATGGGAATAAAATCATTTGTAATGCTTTGCATGTTTTCAGGAGCACAGCGGCCTCAATAATTGTGTAGTGAAAGAAGTTTGGAGTCACCAGGGGCCTCATGCATAATGCCGTGCGTAGAATTCACACTCTAACATGGCGTACGGACAAAAGTGGAAATGTGCTTATGCACAAAAAAATCCAGATACATAAATCTGTGCGTCCGTCAACTTCCACGTTCTTCCGTTACATAAATCCTGGTCAGCGTGAAAAGTAACACACGTGCATGCGCCTGCCGCCACTCCCCAAACCCCTTCCAGAATTATGCCTCTCTGAATATGCAAATCAATATAAATAGCCCTTAAGCTCAGCATTCTGTGAAAAGACAATGGCAAAAGCACGGGGGGAGACAGAAGAATTTCAGCGCATACCAAGTGGAGGCAAAGGAAAAATGTACTATTTGTTGGTTTAATCAGTGGTATAAACAACAAAAGGAAGTTGATCGAGAGACATAGCGTGTCGGAGAAACTCGAAAGCTCAAGTTCACAAAGTCGCACAGTGCCCGAAATAAAAAAGAAGTTGTCCGATACCAAAGTCGGCGTGAAAAGGCGAGTCGAAGCCCACCGTCTGATTGTCATATGAAAGTTTATTAGGGTACAGAGAAAAAAAAATAGGCACACAGTGGGGGAAAAAGCACGAAATGTCAACTTTAATCTCGAAATTTCCACTTTAATCACTTAGTTTATTTTGCCATTAAAGTAGAACATCATAAACTTCATCTTAAAATTGTTTAATTTAGTAGTTTCTCAAATCCCATCGTAACTAAAGTAGCACATTAAATGCTTTGTTTTTGTATTTGATCTTCTATGTGCTCTATGTGTGTGAATCACTACGTGCTTACCGGCTTTCTCTTCCTCCAACAGGACACAGAATCCATTACATTCGTGATATTACAGCTCTCTGAATAATTAAAATACAGAGATGTATACGTGATATAATTTTCATGATAATAGGAGTTAAAGCATGTTATTAAACCTGGGAACACGGTGGTGCAGTGATTGTTCATGTCTCACGCAAGATGCTTGCTGTGCCATGTGCGACCTTCAATGAAATAATTTATTGTAGCAGTACTGTCTCTTTCAAACGTACTAACCTCCAATTCCTGTCCTTACTTTTCTTTCTCCAAGTAACCAATCACCACACAATCAGCTCTATAATAGACGTTAAGCCATCTGTAAGCTTAGAATGCCGATTCTTCAAAACATTTAAGGAACATTGAAATATCTTTGCAATACATGTTTAATTATTCTATCCATCCAGTGTCATGCCAGCACCAGCAAGAATACAGCGCGAGGCAGGAACAATCTGTGAATGGAGCGCCAGCTCCTTGCTAGTGCTGCGACACCGTGTCCTCACATGTTTATTAATTAACAATATAGATTATTTAAATTAAGTTAAAGTTTTATTTTGCTACATTTCATCTTCAAAATGATATCGTTATCATATGTAAATACGCTCTTTATAAAGTGGCTCTGGTTGTGCAATATTATAACTGTGGTGCAAGTTTACAGTGAGGTGATTGTACTCATAAGTACAGACAGCTCTACAAGGAGCACTTGATGGACTGATTGAGTGCGTTTAGAGTTCTTGGGATGAAACTCTTTCTGAACCGCGAGGTCCGTACAGGAAAGGCACTGAAACATTTGTCGTATGGGGGCAGTTCAAATGGACAGCATGGCTGAGGCAGCGTGTGCTTGATGCTGTATACCGATAATTCTCTTTCCGATCAGCTGCTGTACCCCTGTGATTCCCACTCAGATACAGTGATAAAAATACTCCGAGTGGTGCAGTGAGAGTAATATGGAAAAAGATGATCCGATGTGGCAACTCCTAATGGGAGCAGCTGAAAGAAGAAGACGAAGGTGCAGTGAGAGTAACAATGCTAAAGCAGCTATGGTATTTAGAATAGTTTGACCATTCTGTGGACCATTATATTGTTACAGGTTAATTACAATCAGATGCATTAAACTAATAAACAATATGCAGTTAGTTTCAGTGTATTTATAAAGCCGCATCAGGGATGTGGATCTAAAAAAGAATGGGAAACCACACTGGAACAGTAGCACTGCTTTGATGCTGGGTGCCGCCAGTCTGCAAAACTGAGCGGTGGACTTGTGTATGCCAGGGTATGAGCTACCATGGAAATGTGCGTGGCTTTACACCAAGTTTAGGTTTTATACATCGCGATTTGAGCGTGGAAACATTCGTATGTAACATTTTTATGCGTACACACCGTTTATACATGAGGCCCCAGGACTCTTCCTAGAGTTGGCCATCTGCTCAGGGTGGTAGTCAAGAACCTAGTGGTCACTCTAACAGAACTTCAGAAATCCTCTGCTTAGATGAGAAAACCTGTTAGAAGGATGACCTTCTCAGCAGCACTTAATCTGGCATTTATGGTAAAGTGACCAGATGAAAACCGCTCATTTAAAATGACACTGAGTGTAGGAGGAAAAAGATTCTGGTCTGATGAGACAAAAATTGAACTTTTTGGGAAGAACTCCAAACAGGCATTGCTCTTCATCTGCTTAATGCCAGTTCTAGACCCATGAAGACTCAAAGCTGGAGTTGCTGCCAAAGGGGCTCCTACAAAGTACTGAATTAAGGGTCTGAATACTTCTAGGAATGAGAGATTCCAGTTTCTGATTTTTAAGAAATTTAGATACCTTTTCTGAAAACATGTTTTCATTTTGTCATGTCACTGAATGAAGACAGACAGGCAAAAATGGCAAATTTATCAATTAAAAATGAAATCTACTACACAGTAAAGTGTGCAGAAAATAACTTCTTCCTGAATTCTGTGTATATGTAATATTTTTGGTAATATAGAAGATCAAAATTTTAGCATTCCTTAAACAAAGCAAGTAGCCGAGCCAGTGTGCACTAGGTGTTTTAACACTTTCTTTTACATGTCCTTACAGTGGGTAATGGGCCTGACGTTCTTCCTGTTTCCTGGAGCAGCCTTCTCTCTACGTAGCTGGTATATTCCTCTGCATATTTTTTTTGGGCTGGGGCTGTTTGCCCTCTCCATTGGCACTTGCCTGCTTGGTGTTACAGAGAAGGTGATGTTCAGTATTAGGTGAGTTTAAAGCTGGTCACAGTGTGCCAGAGGGCCTATGAGTAGCACACCACCAGAGCCATTGCATCCACTATCCATCCACTTTAGGCTAATGTGTAGACCTCCTTCTCAGACAGCTAGCACTCCATCACATTTCTAAAAAAATAATCTGCTTATTTTACTGTTGTTTAGTGCATTGTTCATTCCTGTCCAATGTTTATGTCACACTGTCATTTTGTCTTTTGTTGATGCTGCTTTCACCCAGTTGTGTGCTGCTCGATGTGACCTTTTACAGTGCCACACTGCCAGCATTTATTCCACTAAACCATTTGTGAATATTTGATGCCTTGTTTTAATTCTGCCATTGTTTTGTAAAGTCTTTTGAACTTTTTGTTATTTTTTTTTATTCATTTTTTTTGTAGTCAACTTGGAATCTTATTCAATAATCTTGTGACTTTTCCCTATTAATACATACATATATATTTTTTTTTTACAGTAGTGAATACTCCAAATTATCTTCAGAAGGTGTATTGGCCAATGTGTTAGGACTACTGCTGGTGATTTTTGGTGTGACCGTGGGCTATGTCACCACAAGAGAAGAATGGAAACGCCCCCCTAATCCGGAAGAGCAAGCCCTCTCTATGGACTTTAAGACTTTCACTGAAGGGGAGGACCTTGGATCACCCTGAGCCTGGTGTTGGTCTGAGGCATTTACCTTTAATGTGTTAAAGTAACTAACTACCCTTGTGCTGGAACTTCAGTGTGTGCCATGATGAAGCAATTACTTAATGCAGTCAAAATGCTGCTAAAAGACAGAGGTAAAAATGGTAGTTTTTAGACCATATTTTCACGTATTTTGCTTGTTTTGACTTTACTTCCCAAGAGTTGTTTGTTTTTGATATGTGTACTCCATTTCCATTAGTCCTTACAGCACTTTAGCCATATCACAGATACTGGGAAATCTTCAAAGGATGCTGAGAAATTACAAATCATCCACTAATTAGTTACATCAGGGCATACTGCGAAGAATTTGGCTCAAGCCCATTGCAAGGATTCGCACATCCCTTGGACCTTGAGACACATGGCTCCATGGAGATTCCCTTAGCTGCAGATTACTTTTCCACACATCTACTGACTTTTATGTTCAAGGGTAGCTGATGGCCTTCCTTTGTTCTGTATAAGCACGTATGACATTCGACCACACTCATTTGCGTAGTTTTTTGTTTTCTATGTAATATATTCCCCATCTTAAATACGTTTTACATTTACTGTAATTAATTTAATTAATTGGGCACCTTCACAAATTCAACAAGCCATCATGATTTTACATCGTAGATGAACTGAATTTATGGCCAGATGCTCTCCGTATTACTGCTAAACAATGCAATTATGTTTCATAAAATGCACTTTATAAAGGAGGAAAAAACAAAGCATATTTATAAAAAAATTGAGTGCACACTTGGGCACAGAAGACACAGTCATGCTGGAGCTGCTGCCATGAACAGACTCCTAATTCAGTATTTCTGTTTGAAACATGTTCTGTCCTGTCATGGAGCCTGTTGACTTCTTACCAACATTTTTAGAGTTTTGTGTTAACAACAGGGTGTTGGTTATTTATGGAGACTAATATTTTTCTACCGTTTTAATGTTTTCATCTGCAGCTTTTTGATATAAACCAAAGGAGCCCTTGTTTCCTCTATTAATGAGTGCTACCCAAAGTGCCATTTTGGGAAATAAAAGTCCTTCAAGTCAAGAGGACTTTACACCCCAGTTGTCAGTTTTAGGATTTTGTATTGGTGCAGCATAAATGAGAAGACTCCAAATAAAACTAGCAGCAGATGGCACATTGTTTGTAAAACATTTAATTCTCTCTGGATTTCAAAGAATACCTGAAGTCCTTCCTGCCTGTCCCTTCTGATTCCTGTGTGTAGTAACGACTCTTCGTGGCTCTGCATTGTATGTTGTGATTCTGCTGTTGAACAAGTCATCTGCGTATTTATTGAGATGCTACTGCTGTTGATATGTTGTGGGATTTGTAAAAGTGATCATGTTATATGTACAGCTAAATAGAGTACATCTGTCAGACAATGACCTATGTCTTTACAGTATAAAATAAGATGGGACCAGAAAATACTTGAGCATGTGGTGTCTTTGTAGACTAGTTTTGAAGTCCACCAATGTATGTGGACTTGGTTTACAGATGTGATCACTAAGACCCTTCGGCTCAACTGACTTCAAGCAGCTCTGTCCTGATTTGTATTGATCGTACTCCATTGCTGTGTTTTAAAATGAATTATAAATTGAGCCACACATATCTGAGAATCGGTCACTCAAAACTGTGCCGCAAGGACAACTTCCATGACGACAGTTTCATTTGTCAAGTCTCCCTATTTTCTGAACCCGCTTTTATCCAATACAGCCTGAGGGAAGCGGCTGCCTAAGCATCACTATCTCCATATGTGTCTTTAGGAGGTGGGCAGAGTGTGCCCAGATGAACCACACAATGTGAACACTGAGTAGATGGGGACACTTGACATTGGTTTAGGAACAAAGAAATCAAGCCATGAACATTAGTCTCAGTGTGTGGGGTCGTTGAGGTGAAAATGCAAGCTAGCAATTGTACTGCTTTGTTTATGATTCTCAAACCTGTATTTCTATACAGCATTTTAAGCAGTACAAACTGGTAGAATGAGTCCTGGCACACTAGTATGCAGCCATAGTAGCTAATCTAATGGCGGACTGTGTCCTGCAATAGGCTGCTGTCCCATTCTTGAGTAGTTCAAAGCTTGTGCCTGATACCTTCTCAACGGAGTCCACTGCTCTGGAGTAGGAAGAACAAGGACAAGTGGTCAGCACTTTTGACATCTGCAAACTCACAGCAGGCTGCTTTTTTATTTTTTAAAGTCTTAGTCTTATCTGCACAGGCCTAGACATTTGAGGTTATGATGATGGTCAGGGATAGTTCTGTTTTTAGTCGAGTAGAGTATTTTATATTTTATGAGCACTGGCTAAACTCCTCTCACATTCATTCCATTGAGTGTTTGTCATTTAACATTCATCACAGTCTTCACTGCTCACATTTCAAGGGGTCTGGTGTGTTGGTTTTTGAGTGTCACACTTCCCCAGGTACATCATCATAATGTAAACTAATTCAGCCTGTCCAGCAGTTATGCTGCTGGATGTATTTGATGTTACCGTTTGTGATGTGCCAAAAATAAAAAGAATGATAGGAGTGCTGATCTCATTCAAGTCCATAAAACAGGCCAGTGATCTGCCCTCACTAATATAACAAAATGAGCATAGGAATAAATGTGCCAATGCATAACAGGGCATGAGACGAGCATGGTTAGACCATCAGCTCCTGTGTAAAGTCACTGAGCTCCAATGGGATTAGGACCGCCGCTGTAAGTCATTGGTTTTTTAAAATTTCCCATGTTGGAATGAATAACGTATTGAATTTTATTGGTACATGCAACAAATGCTTTTCTTCATGTTGAGAACAACACACTTGAGTCAGCATGGCACGAGTTATGGCATAGGTGAGGTGAACTGCAGCATTATTATTAATTAATTTCAATTAGCTGACACCTCTGCACTCAGACGTTAAGCACTAAGCCAGGACACACATATAATCATAATCACCCAATACAGTAACACATGTCATTACTTGGAGACCCTTACCAGTACAGGTGTGTTACACCATTCACTGCCAACTTCTGTTTCAATATAAAGTATGAAGCTTTATAGAAGACTGGTATGGAATGTGCTAATTGTGGGTCAGAATTATTGGTGGGCACAGTTACCATCTAATCAATTCCTTCTCCACCCACTTGATCCATTTCAGGGTCAAAGGAGGTTGGGGCCTAACCTGGCAGCATTCTGCACAAGGCTTGCAACAGACCAAGCACAGGGCCAGTTTGTGGGCACCAGTTCACATAACTGGTATGGCTCTGGGGATATGGGATGAAATGCAGAGTGCCAAGAAGGAAAAACACACAAGATACCAGGAGAACACACAAATTGTACCTAGAAAACTGGGGCATGGAATTTAAACACGGGGCACTGGGGGCCATGAAGCAGGAGCAGTGCTGGCCTGGGCACCAGTGCATTGCCCATTCAAGTATAGTATATAAGATACCAGTCCCCTTTCCTCTCGGGAGTTTTTTTTTTCCATTTTCTTAGTTAAAAAACAGCCTACTAAAGGCATTGCTTGTGTGATTTCAGCTCATACAAAAAATATATTGTTGTTCCTAAACAACAGACGTGAATAATGAATACTGAATATTAGCATGTTCTTTGGGAATATCCTTAGTATTCAGATGTGCAAATTAAACAAAAGCATCACCTGAAGTGCTTCAGTGCTGTGGAGGGGATTTGTAATACAACAGGTGTCCTGCCATTATCTAGGCCTTAAGAAAGAAAATACTTTATACGCTAAAAAATGTGTTTAAGAAAACAGTCAACGCCATAAAACTGGTAGTTTTCTTTTTTCCGCTGAAGTGGTCACCATTTATAAATATGTACTTCTTTCTTACATACAGTGTTTGTACAGATTACAGTCTGTATCATAAAAATGCATTCTTGAGTGTTCAACTATAACGGCGATCGCACAGCTCACATTGTACAGACAAGAGAACTCCGCTCGGCAAGCAAATACATCAATGGAAAATCCCAACTTTTTTCCATTTTCTTTTTTATTCCCCTCTTGTGAAACTAGAGATGGGGACTGGCACTGTTCACCAGGTGCCCCCCTTCATACAATATTGATATCACAGCTGATTTTGTATTTTAATACACAGGTGATCCAGAAAGAACAAAACATGCATCAGATAATGTACAGAGAATTATTTTACACTGGAATCCTAGAAAACAAAATGCTTCAAGTCCTTTTATTTAAATTGCAGAACTTAATTACCGCACTGTCATCCCCAGCAATTTTCCAGTTGGATAATTAAAAAAAAAAATAATAAAATAAAATAAAAAAATAATACAAAGATACAACCCCCTACAGTTCCACAGCAAATAGCAGTCAGTTATGGGGTTGGGTTCTTCTCATTTCCTTCATTACACACACCATCAGGGTTTCAAAGCTGCCGCCTGATGCAGAAAACACAGCCTACTGAATATATACAAACATATCTGACATTGCTTTAGGTAAATAAATAAAAGAAAGAAAAGAACTTCTTATAAACAAAAGTGTAGCATCTTACACCAAAGTAAAGGGCCGCTCTACTTACTCAGCAGTCCACATCTGTGCACGGATGTAAATGCGCAAGTCAAATCGATGGCTTGAACGAATCTGAAACCCTAATGTGCACTGGAAGCGGATGCCGTGTGTAACATAAAGCATCTGCAGGAAGGTTGGGCCATAGGGCGTGCGACTCTGGGACCGACACAGCTGTGCTTGTCAGGCAGTCAAGGCAGCCCTTGATGGACTGAGAGGCAAATTGTGGCGCATGGAAGTGTCTGAGCGCTCTGAAGAGACGACCACAGGCCCGTCTCAGGTTTCTGTGGTTCTCTGTAGGGTACACATTCTTTATCTGTTATGTGCTTCTGTACCTTCTTTTTTCCTCTCTTCCCCCCCCCCCCCCAATTTTGTTAGTGGGCCTTAAAAATGATCTCCCCACCAATACGTCCTACAAAACCCTGCAAGCTGTGCTGAAGATATGGCGTCCATGTGACCGTAGTTTACATGACAAAGCTTAAAAAAAAAACCAAACAAACAGTCCTTCTAAACATCC
Organism: Polypterus bichir lapradei; assembly: GCA_026402145.1. NCBI lineage: Eukaryota > Metazoa > Chordata > Cladistia > Polypteriformes > Polypteridae > Polypterus > Polypterus bichir. The sequence goes on along the minus strand of JANRMT010062850.1, from coordinate 27,233,091 downwards.
AAAAAATGGCTTTCACTTCAGTTCAAAAATAAATGAGACGAGGGGAAACAGAATATGGAAAAGTCATTGGGCCTGCTATTGCTGATATCTCCTAATAAATGGAAGTCGGCTTTGGAAGACCTTGGCGCACAGACAAATATTTAAAAAAATAAACTGTCTTATGATATCTGCATATGTCGGCGTGTTTGATATGATAGACGACGACCCTCACTCCTTGTTCCTTTACAGATCATTGCTGTGGGCTAGTGTGTACGGAAGCGGAGAATATTTAAAAACTGGAGGGAGTCTTGGAAGCAACAAGGACATCCTCGGTTGCTTCATTTGGCAACAAACATTTTGAAAAGTTAACAAATAATCAAAGAAAATGGAACACTGGGCACAAATCCTGCCCGTGTTAAGATGTGCAGCCATTGAGAATTGCTGGGGTGTGGAGTGTCTGCTGATGTCTGCTAACCGCTGACCGATTTCTACTTTGCTATATGTACAGCAGATATAACTTTGTGCTATAAAGGTATCAAGTCAGCTCGTATTTATGTTTCCTTCAAAACAAAACCAAAAAAAAGTTAACAAAAAAAAAAAAAAAAAAACCCACAATGGACAAGAACTCCTATCTATTTCTATTAATAGAAGTAATCACAAGTAATCCAGTATTGTCTTAACAAAAAAATAAATAAAGTGCGCCCGTAAATAATCCACAATCAGTTAGTGCAGAGACTTGGAATTAACAAAAAATAATAATAATAAATTTCAGCGCCTTTGGCTGTTAAAAAGAAAAAAATTGCACAAATAATTTTAAAACAATAAAATAAAACACAACACCCTTATATTCCCAGAGTTTTGTTTTTTTTAAACTCCCTAAGTGCTCAGGGTGGGGCTGGCAAAATTAACATCATGAGTGCACAATGACATGGACGCCAACACCCATGAGTGAAGGCCTGGCTGTTTCCCAGTAACTTATATGGGGCAAGTAGACCCGCACCCTGTAACCCACCATCTTGCCTTCCTGGCATGCCGAGTTGTGATATTTGAGCCGGAAGGTTGCCAAGAGTCAGGGGGTCTTTGTGCTCATTTTAATCGACATGTTCAGCGTTACACAAAACTCTTCTTCAGGTTACTTAAATGACACACAACTTTTTTTTTTTTTTCCCTTACAAATTGTAAACATAAATTCACATCACCTTTTACCTGAGAGAAAGGCTTGTGTGAACTTTAGGTGGGACCCCAGCCTAGAAGTTCACCAATTCAGATTCTTGACAGAAACATGGGCTTTGATTCAGAGCACAACACCATTTCTGCCACAACTGTTTTGATGCACTTTTACCAGATGAGAAGTAATCTGAAGATAACAAAACATCCCGATATGAATTTTAGGACAATGCAGAAAGCATGGCGTCTAAATGCCCCTGCCTCCCTTTACAGTTTCACGCCAATTAAAATGTGCTGCAGGTGGATAACAATATTAATCATTAAAACAAATGTCAAATTTCTTGTTATAACTTAAATGATAAATATTTTAATACAGGCAAGTCTCTAACATTTACATTATAGAACATTGCTAACTATTTCTTACAGCACCGTGCAGATGGCTTCCACACGGTGAAATGAAGTGTCTGCCACAGAACTGGCAGGTAACGACACTGGGCTTCCATCGCATCGGACGTATTTACAAAGAGCAAAAAGGCAGAGTGTAGCATGAACAGGGAGAGCATGGCGTAGACACACCAAGGATTCGGGAGGGCGCACTTTCCCCAGCGCTGGCATTTCCATTACACAGACAAAGTGAATCCAGAATCTCGAGATGGATAATGGAATCTGAATTTAATTGAAGACAAAATATTCATGGAATAAATTATCCGTTTTTTTTGGTTGTTTTAAAAACATACTAACTTCCGACAGAAATGCCGCCCTCTAAGGGTTTGCTTTAATAGAACTGAAGCCACAATTGAAGTGAACATGTTTTACTCTATACATATTTAGCCTTTATTATAAGAAGATTAAAAAAAAAATCTCTCCATCCAGGTGACATCAGGGCTTGAAAACCAAAGGGCTTCATTGTGCAAGAATTGCCTGCGCAAAACCTGCCCGCACGTGTGCGAGTGACAAGCTCGGGCGAGCCGCCTCAGACATGCGTGTGCTGCGCGAGAGTGTACTGACAACTGCTCCCAAGACCCCTTGGGCTTCTCTCAATTTCTGAGGGATAAAAAGGCAAGAACCACAACACCACCAGTCCTTCCAAGCACTTGGCCTGCTGACCTCTCTAACTCGGCCCACTTGGTGGCCTTCGTTTTAGTCTTGGCGTTCTAGGAATTAAGAAGCCTGGCACCCACCGTGTCTGTGGAAATTGCCTGTGCTGCCTCCCTCCGTCCTCCTTTACCTGTTAGAGGTCCCCCACCTTCCCCTCCCCGCCCCCGAGCACTTCTATACATTTGACTCAACAAAAGGTCTCTTTGGTTTGATAGGTGACGTTTGCCCTTGCCTGGCGTCACGTGAAAGTTGACGGTAGAGGTTGTCCTGGTACGCCTGCGCTACAGGCAGCGTCCGGGCCACCTTGACATCAGGATATGTTGGCATTTGGCTTACCCTCTCCAAAAGGTCTCCCCCACTGCTTGAGCGTGAACCGTTGGCAAGCTTACCAAGTGAAGGCGGTGGCTGTGCGTAGTAGTCATCCTCGAGCAGGTGTCCATTTTGGGCATTATTTGTCTTGTTGTAATATGCAATGTTTCCCAGGGAAGAAGGGGGACTATAGGAAGAGCCACCACCCACACCTCCTTGCTGGGCCAGGCTGCCAGGGGAGGTGGGGCTGGTAATCACCGTGTCCAATGACGATATGGCCCAGGGACGCGACGGCTGGTGGAGGTACTGCTGAGTCCGGGCTGTTTTGTCAATGATACCCATAAACGGGGTTGTCCTAGATCGAGTGGTCTCCCCTTGATAACCACCTCTTATTTCTCCTCCTTGAGTTGGAGAGACAGGGGAGTGGTCCTCACAAGAGCGTTCGTAGGCCGGCTTGAGTGGGATCTCCATTTGTTGGATGGAAGCAGACGGGCGGAAGCTAGGTGCCAGGTTGCAGGCAGATCCAGAGGAAAGGCTTGTGCTGGACGGGGAGAATCGGAGGCCCACACTCTGGGAATGGATTAGAGGTCGTGGAGTTGGGGGGTGAGGCTTGATCTCGGAAGTATTTGCACTGACGGGCCGACGCACAATATGAGGGATCTCTGGAGATCCCAGCTGGCACTGGGGGATAGCTGCAGAGCGTTCAAGCTCGTGTTTAGATACTGGATAATAGGCGGCAGACTGACTACGACTGATCTGAGGGGTCTGGCTGTAGCGCACCCCTCCACCTCGATAAGCTGATGATGGCCTCTGTGGAAGATCTTCTTTAGCCAAGCCCGAGTCCACTCCGCCTCTCCCACCATGCTGACAAATGGCCCCTGCACTTAAGCTAGCTTGGACTTGCTGCATGGGCCTTCCTTCGAGGGATGGCTGGTAGACTAGGCGGGTATCAACATCCATTGAGGTTCCCTGATAACGACTACTGATGGAGTGCACCATCTGCCCATATGGGCCACCAGCCATAACTGCACTGGAGTGGACAGCTGAACTGGGCTGGTTGGTACGTACAATTTGGGCTTTGGCCGGCTGTAGGCGCAGCCCTTGTTGCTGTGGGTGTTGAGACGTCTGGGAACTCTGGGAAGTTAGCTGAAAAGATCTCTGGCTCATCTTTGAGAGAGGCGATTTGGGCCTTCCAGGCAGCTGCTCTTGCGGATACCGCACAGGTGATCCTGACTGGGGTCTGTAGAGACATATGCTCTCGGACGGAGGACTGGCTCTATACTGTGGGCCCCTACGTAACGGAGAAGGCGGGGGGCTTTGGTAGTCCTTTCCCTGGCTTCCTCCACTGCTACTAAGAGGAGGAGGGGGGCTGAAACGATAGGATGATCCCTGGTGTGCTGGAGAAGTGTGAGGCGGGCTTGGTCGATAGTGGGAGTTCTGATGGGTGGGCGAAAGAGAAGGGGAGGTTGACTGGTAGCTTTGGCGGGTTGGAGATGCCATTGAAGGTGGGCTGGGGCGGAAGTCAAAGGATTGACCCAGTGGTGAACTTCCTGAGAGATAAGCAGAGTCTCTGTGGGCTGGAGAAGGTGGCGGGCTCTGTATGATGGGAAGGCCAGTAGGACTGGGCCCAGAATCTGTCTGCAGACCAATGGACATATTGTCTAAGTCCTGCTCCAGGTAGTCCTCATCAAAAAGATCTTGCACAGGCTCCATATCCTCAAGTCGTGGCTCAGGTGGTGGTGGAGGAGGAGGAGGTGGAGGAGGCTCCTCCACAGGTGGAGGAGGAGGAGGAGGAGGCGGCGGTGGTGGCGAAGGTGGCTGCTCAAGTTCTACTTGCTGCTCTTGCTGCTGGTTCATCTGGTTACACTCCTCTTCCACTCGCAAAAGCAGCCGCTGAATCTCCCGGTTATTTGGACACTGCTTGATGGCTTCATTCAAGTCCTCCAGGGCTGCAGCAAACTGCCTGCAAGGGCAAAGAAAAGACAACAGTGGTAAGTTCACAGTATCCATCTTGAATGCATCATAATGAAAACAGGAGGGAGTCACTTGACTTGGGGTGCTAGCCGTAATTATGTAAATGTTACCAGGAAATACAGGGTGAGCAAAATTGAAGTAGCACATTTCTAAAGGTCATTGCGCGAAGTAGACGGAGCTGAGTGGGCTGGGGTGGGGGGGGTCCTTCAATAGGCGATCCCTTGTAGTTTTCAGTCGGCCACATGTGTCTTGTGTGCACCGTGCTTTCGCTGTCGAAACGTTCTTCAAAAACAACAAATTCATCATCATCACCATGCAATGTGCCTTTCCGAACGCACTTCAACATTTCTCATAACAGTGACGTCCCAAATCGGAAAAGAATTATAAATTTAGACAGACGGGTACAAAATTGAACAGAAAATCTCCAGGCCATCCTCGGACTGTACGAACGCCTGAAAACATCCAAGCTGTATGGACATCAATTTTGCAGTCTCCTAGACGTTCGGTTACACTTCTGCCTTAGGCATTTCCAACACGTCTTTGAGGAGGATTTTGCATGAGGACAAAATGATGGTAGTGCAGGAACTCAATTGAGAGAGAATGGGAAAGCCGTAGAGAGTTGTGCGCCAACATTCTGCAAGCTGTTCATCGAGATGCCATCGTCATGCGACATCAGCGGCGAGGCTCATTTCTATTTCAATGGTTGCGTGAATAAGCAAAACTTTCGCTATTGGGCTGAAACCAACCCTCGTGAACTTCATCAGGGATTCCTGTATAGTGAGTGTGTTACAGTTTGGTGCACCGTTGCAGAATTTGTGATTGTACGCCCTTACTTTTTTGAGGAGGGGGAAGCAACGGTCACCGTCACTTCAGAACATTACATTGAAATGTCAGAGAACATTTTGCGGCCCCAACTGCAAGAATTGATATGGTGGATGCCTGGTGTCAACAGGATGGAGCAACGGCTCATACGGCACAGAGATCCATGGAAGTTTTACGGGAGATGTTTCCAGGGAAGTGGATCTCCCTGTGCGGCGATGTCAGGTGGCCTCTCACTCCGCGCAATTTCTATCTCAAGTCGAAGGAATACACACACTGACCTCAAAACCTTGAAGCCCTCAAGGACGCTATTCACCACGAAACTGCCGACCGAGTCATGCGAGCATTCGGAAATCGTCTCGAAGAGTGTATCGCTAATGATGGCCACCGCCTTGAAGACATTTTTAAAACACAGTGATGAAAATCTATTTTGTATCCCCTTTCTTGTGTCGTAATGAAATTTATTTGATCTTGTAGCGTTTTTGTAGAATAAACATTTGAAGTGTGGTACTTCTTTTTGGCTCACCCTGTATTTTCCTAAACCAGGCAGGTAAATTTGCTGTAGAAATTTAGAGTGAATAATTCACTTCAATTCAGATATGAAAACCTAAAATCACAAGCGGGAATGAGCCAGTGCAGTTGTGTGAGTTGCAAGCTATAGATCAAAAGAGAGTCTTAAATAGCTGAAAAGATTTAACAGATCTTGAACCCGTTTGTACCCTTAGGCTGGCACATGCCTGTTTTTTTTTGGACTGTTCTTCTTACCTGCTGCTGCGTTTTGCCCGGGCTCTGGCATAATATGCCTCATAGGATTTTGGTTTCAATTCTAACGCCTTGGTGGCAAATTCTTCAGCCATCCCAAAATCCTGTAAGATAATGAAGACTTTTCAAAAACTTGTACAAAAATGTGGTACAAAAGTAAAAGACAAGGTAACAACTGTGGTGTTTGTGCCAATGGCTGAAGCTACAAAGCTCGACTCATGGCTCCTTATGAGCCTAAACATCCACTCACAGTAAATGAGTGGATTTGTTGATGCTGCACAGAGGTAATAAAATCAATAAAATAAACATCTGTTATTTCACTAAAGTGTATGTGTGTGTGTGTGGTCAGTCGTAGAGGACTCACACTCCACTTCTGAAAAGATACTGGGTGTTTGTACGAAAATGGAAAAAAAATACATCATGAGACACGACGTGCAGCCTAATTTTTTTTTTTTTAAACAATTTGATGCTGCTGATTAATTAATGGATAATTGACATTTATGCCTAGCATGGCATAGTCATGGGCAATAGAAAAGAAAAAAATCTTGGCAGCATGTCTAAGATAGTGGACTAAAATAACAAGAAGCTGTTTATAAGGTGAAGTATGTGTCACGTGGGAAATCTGCCATATCGTAGTCAGAAGATTATGATACACAGGACCCATGTCTGGACTTTTCTACTGTACAGCCTTACGGAAGTGCTGCCAAATGACTGGATGACTCTCAAAAGAGAGATGGGACATTGGCCAGACTATTCTCAGCCAGACCAAGTACTGACTTTTCAAGAGCTGACATCATTGAGAGGTGGAAGTAGCACTCCAAGTAACCACAAAAACCTGGCAGACACTCACACTCCACACAGGATGCAGTGCCAGAAACAAGGGTTGGGCCCTGGTCTGTTCTCTGTGGTGGACTAAAAAGGAGTGGACAGACTGGGGTGATGATCCCTGTTTTCAGAAAGGGAGCAACTACTTAAGGATCAGACTCCTTAGCCTCTCCAGTAAAGCCTCGTTAAGATTTCAACCTCAGCTTCCAAAGAAATAATGAGGATTTCACATTGCCCATGGGAGAGTTGGCCAATTGTTGGAGGGCTTATTAAAGTCTGGCAGTTTCATCAACATCGATTTTATAAAGGTAGTAAAAGACTCAAGACTTGGTAACCTTTGATATTTTATGGAGAGTCATTTGTGCAGTACTAGTGAGTGTGAGACTCTGGCAAATGTACATCTTGTCTCTGCTCCTTCTCATAGTTTTAATGGAGGGGACATCAAAATGCAGACCACATTTGAAGACCATGCACCTTGGGCACCTAAGGGGTTTCAGTTTTGTGAACAGACTGGGATGATGACATGCTAGTCAAGTCCTCAGACACAGCTTTTGATTTAACACTCGGTGTACATCTCTGTCCTCACCTATGGTCACAAAGAGGAGGACGAGGTTAGGAACACACACTGATACAGTGCATTGCCGTACCCACCACCTGACAAACCAGCTCAGGATCCCAGATTAGGACCCGAGTGCAGCCATGCGATGGGTGACACCTCAGCACCACACCAGTTCAGATGGAGTGGGACACTGGGAGATGTTTTTTAATGGTGGTTGGAGCGCCAATTCTGCCACCAATGCCCAGGTTTTTCCCTGCAGGTTAGAAGGCCTACTTGCTGGGCTGGATGGAGGTTAATGTCATATCCAAGATGGAGCAATAGCAGGAGACTGGCAGCTAAAATAAAGGTGAAGACTTCTGAGTAGAACTGCTGATTTTTCAGAGGCACTGGAGCCCGCTGATGTGTAGATTTCAAAAGACAAATTGAAATGGTTTTCTTCTGGCCTCTCATGGAATGTGCCATTCACTGCAGTAAGGATTTCCTATCATTAAATAATTAACAATAGGAATCAAAGTCCATATCTATCGCTCAGTGTATTATGGTTGGCCTCTTGTGATCGCTTCTTATTGCTAGAATGACTTTTTTGTCAACTTCACCACTCACATTCATTTTCCGACGACAGCGAGACAGGTTGAGCAGCAAGGACACTTTAAGTTCACGGAAAGTCTTGAGGTCTTCACTAAAACCTTCTCGGGGGAACTTTTTCAGGGCATACTGGTAGCGCTGGGCAGCTTCTTTCACCTTCCCTTTCTGTCAAAACAAGACATTAAAATGACATCGTGGGTACCTGGACTGAAGAGAGAACAGAAAGTGCAAAGGAAAACCCACCAACCCTGTAGTTAAACCTGAGGCCTCTAGGAACTGAACTCGTTTAAATACAAGGTTATTATAGTCAACAAAAACTGAAACTAAATAATTAACAAAACCAAAATGAAAAACTAACACTAAACTATTAAAGTAGCTGGAAATACTAACTGAAATAAAATAATAATTTACTAAAAATATTTTTTAGCTTTCATTTTTGAATGAATATTCTTGCCGTTAGTCTTTATCCCTTGTAACCTTTAACTCTAAAACAGAAAGTCTTCCACCACGGGCCGCCTGCATGTATTCCAGTGAACAGTGGTAGGTGACGGAGGGCGGCTGTTCACGCAGCATTTGCGGTGACAGAGCGAGTTGAATACGGGCGTGTAAAGCGTGTGAAACAGAAAGCGATTTACTGTGCAGCCTTAGTCTTAAAAACCTTTACTGCATGGACAGAAAAATCACGAGTGCGTAACGTTTCAGTTTGACTCTACAGGTGCCTGCGTTTTGTTGACAATAATTCACCTGCCGCTTTTCTTATTTTTGATATCTTTTAAGGCCTGCAGGTGGCAAAATTGTGTCTATGAATTGTATGTGCCTGAGATGGAATCGGAAATCAATATGGCTGGTAGAAAATAACAAAACCCAGTAGGGGAGATTTTTGAATGCAATATTGAAGGCATTCATTTGAAGCAGATTGTGTTGGATCGAGATATGTTATATGCTATATATGTGCTATAGACTTTTAGAGTAAAAAAAAAAAAAAAACGTCAAACCTTAAAATTCACCTACATTTCATTACAAATTGGCCCATTCTAGGCAATCAAAGGAACAGATAAAAAGTGTCAACAGTTAACGAAAGTTTATTCAGCACAAATGACATAGAAAATATTTTAAAAATTCTAAAATTATGTTCAAGTGTTCATATTCAGTATCAGGTTTTGATTACTGTTTGTTTTTATCAGACAAAAACAAAACCAGATAGTAAACCATGTAGGGTAGTAAGCTTCGACTAACATTAAACTGATATTACAATTAGATCCATCAAGTGTACAGCTCTGTCTGATTGTCACACAAAACTAAACTCCATAGTCACTCCATGCCATAATTACTAGAAGCAAAACTGAAACTAAGAGATATAAAAATAAAATAGATATGTCTTTGTGAAATAAAAACTAAGTTAAAACTAAAAATACACAATGAAGAAAAAAAAAAAAAAAAAAACTAAACTGAATTTCCAAGTAAGGTCAGAAAAAATATAGAAATAAGAACTAATATAAAAAGGCAAAACTCTAATAACCTTGCAATGGTGTGGGGTCACCTATGACGTGTTGGAAGACACACTTAAAAGACTCTCCATACATCTCAACAGCAAATGTACCACTGGTGTATGTGGACCCCCAAAGTACTGCAGCATTACTGTGTCACCTGTCACAAATCAAATGTGCAGCTGGCACCAAACGGACAGGGGAGCACAAGACCAAATGAGGCGTTAGACAAAGACTGAGAAAAGCCAAATTAGAGAAAATCGATCTCACTGACAAGTCATCAAGCAAATGTCCGCCCAGCAGTTTTTATTTCTTCATCTAGTCATAATTCATCTGATATGTATAAGAAGATGACTGACTGAGAAGGGTGCTGAGTAATGGAGATATCTGAAAGTCTCCCTAAGATTCATAGGAAGCCACTTTTGGACTTGGTGAAGACAGAGCTAACACAGGATTCCAGATTGCAGATCCTGAAGTGGAGCACAGCATCATTTGTAGTAGTGTAAGTTAGGCGGACTTGTGAATTACAGGTATTTGACTTCAATCTTAGTTGTATTCTTGTATCCATTGATGTAGCAAGTACTTCAGGCTTTACACACTTTGATTTAAGCAAACACAGACTTCACCACATAATTGGCTTCCTACACAAAAAGATAATTTTCGGTATGTACCGTGTATGATAGCAATTCCATTGTTGTGCCATTCTCTTCTGAAGTTCACCTTCCAACGACCAAACGGCTCTACTTCATGTTTGTATGTTGCCATTAGGAGAGGTCGTTCAGTTACATAATTTCAATTTGCACTTGCGTGTTGTCAACACACGAGTGGATCTGTCAGTAAAACCTGATAATATTTCCATCATATCATCAGTGAAATCTGACCAAACATTTGATGAATGATGACTGCTTGTCCTCAGACTTGGAAGGAAACTGGCACACCAGTTGAATGGTTAAGTGACTTCAGAATTCCATGTATAAACAAAATTATAATGGGGCGCCACCTTTAGCAACACAACCCTAACTCTTTTTACCTGTCATTATTAAGGGATAAGTAAAGTCAAGTTGGGGAGCCTGCATTGGTACAGCGCGTTGCCACACCCACTACACGACGAAAGAACTCGGGATCCCAGTTGGCAACCCCCCAGGCAGACTTGCGGTCCAGTCCCACCCTCCGGAAATGACCCTCTATCTGCCGCAGCCAGGTGTTACGTGGGTGACCCCTTGGCCTGATTCAGCCACTCGGGTCCCCAACAATGAGGATCTCACAAGCTGGATCACCCTCAGGGAAACATGCCACATGGCTGTAGTGCCGTAACTGAGGCTCCCTCACAATGCAGGTCATGTGCCTCATTCGGGACTCCGTGAGCAACACAAAGTCAAACCAACGGTACCCAAGGATCCTCCGAAAAGACACACAGTACCGAATGAGCCCAGTTTTTGTCTCAGGTCACTGGATAGCGTCCATGTCTAACAACCATAGAGCAAGACAGGAAGCACCAGGGCTCTAAAGACTTGGACCTTCATCCTTTTGCATAGACACACCCCTTATTAAGGGACGACCCCGAGTCTTAAATCAAAGCTTCAGGCTCATTGCCCTATCAGAGCTTAAGAGTATGGCTGTTTTATAACACGTGTGTGTGTGTGTGTGTGTGTGTGTGTGTGTCGGTTATTAGTTTTCACGGACATTTACACAGAAATCACAAGCAGCTGTTGCTGACCATCTTTTCTTTTCTCGTTCATATCTTAGTATTTAATGGTGCCTCTTGTGCCAGACCTGCATCAGACCACTGAATGGTTCCACACAAATCTCACCAACTATGGAAAAACCCAGTATGTCACATCTTTCAAGTTTTCAGTGAATTGAGTGACAATGATGTCACCCCCTATAATTAACGATCTCAAGATTTCATTTTTCTTGAGCGTCACGTCACGTACACAATTTTGATGTATAAATCAATACCTGCCATTTAAATCATGTGACTGTAATCTGACCTTTTGATTGGTAGGCGGTCTTTCCTCACTGGTCAGTGGAGTTGCTGGGTTTTTGTCTTGCAGTGTCCATATGAGCTTCTTCTATTATGCTATGACCAGAATGAAGACAAATCACCACTACCTTATAACATCAGGAAAGACCTGGTAACTCCAAAAACGAAACAAAACTCAATTTTGAAAAAAAAATGACAGTCACTAGGTTTTTCCATTGCACGTGAGAGTTGTGGTCACTTTGTTAATGTAATCAGCCAGGGGTTCACTTCATGATTCCTGACCTCATTTTGTACAGGGACTCACTCTTGTCAGGTGTCCCCAGCTGGTCATTTCTCTTACTTTACTCTCCATTACAGGTTAGTGATCTCCATATGTCAGTGCAGTGTCTATTTCGTTTGGCATTTTCTACTTTTAAGGCCATTATCACATTACACAACTCATCCTGCGATATTCAGTCGTAGACTTCATGTACATAATCTTAACAGTTGCGTCACGCTCGGGAGGCTGGCAGTCGCTCCAGATAGTCTGTGAAGCAGCCCAAATAAATCAAATATGTTTGATTTTGTCTTAAAAATTGTATTGGCGGACTCTGTCACAACCAATGAGCACTCGCCTGGAAATACAATGCATAAGGTGTTTGGACCTCACAAACAGGAGAGAAGCTTGTCTGTCTACTGTCTCATGTTTTACGTACCACGAAAGAATTAAAAAAAAAAAGAAAAAAAAAAGAAAGGACAAAGATGGCAGCCAGACTCGCTGCACCTGGTAAGGCACTGCAGTTACTGGCACAGTCAGGCAGCACGCTGTTGTCTGGCAGAATGCAGTGAATGCGCAATATATTGAATGTTTAAAACTGTGCTGAAAAGTCATTATGGAGTTGGCTAATTTGAAATACCCTGTGATTCCTAGTTGTGTAATCTGACATCCTACAGCGAGGAGACCTATAACTGCAGTCATGAAATCTGACACCCACTCCAAGTAGAAGTCGTGTAATGTGACATCAGGTTTAGCATCTCAATCTTAAAGTGTTGCATGTGCTCTTAATCACTCCACAATTAGAGGCCACACTTTTAATACCACAAGGTGACTGACTCCCTCTTTTAACACGATAATCCTCATTCTTACAGAAATAAATTGACATTGCCATTTGTAACGAATGTTATCACTTTAAACAATCAGTTCAGATCAAATCACCAATAAAAGTTTATTTTTTCCTCACCTTATAAAATGTGTCACCTTCCTCGATGAGCTTGCTTAGAAGAATGATCATGATGTCAGGCTTCGAAGTTGCCATTGCCCATGTGGCAGGACCTGCAGTGTACAGGATGCATGATGGGTATAAAAAAAAAAAAACAAACCAAAAAAAAAAAACGAGAATGCAGGGTGCACCTGAGTCACGGTGAAGAAATATCAAAGCAACAGGGAAGTTAGAGGAGGCACAGGAGGTGAAGGGGGGACGTGGAGGGAGAGGGGAATGGATATGCCTGCTACACAGAGCCACCACCATACACAGAGTCCTGGTCGACTGTGCAGCTTTAATCAAGAAAAACAAAAAAACTAGAGCTACACCACCACAAACTGGCATTTACACTCCGCTTCCGACAACCATCCCTGGCTCGACCCGATTGTGCTTGCCAACACTTTTCCAAGGGTAACAAGTCATTGACTGCATGGCGTTTAAGGTAACTTTGGACTTAAGAAACCACAATAGTAAGAGCTGGGGGGTTAGCTCACTCTTACCCAATCAGTCACTGCTGGACCCCCAAGGTTCTTCTACCGCTCCTATGGTATGGCATACAGTCACCCCTCTGTCTCCAGTGATTTGTCACTATAATGGCTCTTATTTATTTATACTCCAAATTCAGTATCCAAATTGTTTTTCAGCCCTTTTACTGGGCCTGACAAAGCCAACTGTGTGCGATGTTGGGCTTTGCAAGAAACAAATTGTTGTTGTTTTGTTACTCTGAAGGACATTTAATCAAACTCGGCTTTAAGCGATCTTGAAATTTGTAACATGCAAGTGTGCTCGTGGAAATAGGCGTACTGCTGTTGGCGCCCACGCCCTCTGAGGTGCCTGCCCCTCATCTTGTGCTGTGGCCACATTTATCACAAAATATCTGTCATCTTTAAACATGCGAAATACGGTGGAAATAATTGAAAAGGTGGAGCTATTTATTTATTTAAAATACATTTTGTTGTTAGTCGAGCCCACCGTGCTGTCTGGCTGTAGAGGTGGACCTCCTTGCTACACAATCGCACTTCTCTCTGATCAAAATGTGAGCTGCTTTACATCAATAGTCACAATTTGATAAATGAACTGTGTTATATCATGAAGGAGTCGAGGGGGATGTTTAATGGGGTTTTAGTTAAATTTGGGGAAACCGGTTTGTGGGCTTTCTTTTGGGCTGGGGGCATATTACAGTATATAATGTGGTGATGGTCTTATTATTGTATATCATGTTATTTAATTGTATTTACCTTCTGATGTGTACACACTGCTGATGGCCGTGCCCAAAAGGTCATTAAAGGCCTGGATGTTGGTTTTTATCAGGACACTCGCAAGCACAGACCCTCAGACTCCTTACTCAGTCTCTCGAACGCCCCGATCAGAGCCTCCATTGACTTTGTGAAGTTCACAGCATCGTTAGCAAAGTCAAGATCTGTGAACCTTTCTTCACCAACAGATGCCCCACAGCCGCTGGACCCCAGTACCCTGCCCAACACCCAGTCCATACAAGCATTGAACAGAGTCGGAGCAGAACACACCGCTGACAAACCCCAGAATCAACTGGGAAAAACACAGAGGTCCTGCCTCCACTCTGCACAGCACTCACAGTCCCAGTGTACAGGCTGGCCATGATATCCAGCAAACTCCAGGGGATCCCACGAACCCTCAGATGTCCCACAGCGCAGCTCCATCAACTGAGTTGAACGCTTCGCGAAAATCGACAAAGGCTGCAAAGAAACTCTACTGATATTCGCGTTTGTGCTCCATGAGAACCCTCAGTGCCAGGATGCAGTCGATGGTAGACTTCTTAGGCGTAAAACCAGACTGTTTCAGTCGCTGGTAGGTGAGCAAGTGATCACGGATCCTATTGAGGACGACCCTAGCAAGGACCTTACCCGGCACCGAGAGCAGTGTTATCCCCCTGTAGTTGCTGCAATCCAGGCGATCACCGTTCCCTTTCCAGATAGGGATGACGAGTCCCATTTTCCAGTCAGTTGGGATGATGCCAGTCTCCCAAATGGAAGCAAAGATTGCTTGCAATGCCAGGAGGACAGCCTTACCACCAGCCTGGAGAAGTTCACCCCGGATACCACAGATCCCTGCAGCCTTTCCCCCCCTCAGCTGGTTCACCACCTGTGCAATGTCAGTGAGATTGGGTGGTTCACAGCTAATTGGAGAATCAGCCTCAAGAACCGTGGATCCCAGAGATATCCAACGTCCTAGCCGGAGGATCAGCTTTGAACAACTGCTCAAAGTAGCCAACCCAGTGGGTCACAACTGCAATGTCATCCATAAGGACCGGTCCATCAGCAGTGTGTCTATCTGTGGAGAGACTGTCGACCTCGTCATTGAGAGGTTTACTTACCTTGGCAGTGACATTCATGACTCTGGTAACTTCATATGAAGTCAGTAGACGGATTGGGAGAGCATGGGGGGTCATGAGGTCGCTGGAAAGGGGTGTGTGGCGCTCCTCATATTTATGCAAAAGGACGAAGGTCTAAGACTTTAGTGTCCTGGTGTTTCCGGTCTTGCTATATGGTTGTGAAACATGGACGCTATCCAGTGACCTGAGACGAAGACTGGACTCCTTCATGTGTGTCTCTCCGGAAAATCCTTGGGTACCGTTGGTTTGACTTTGTGTTGCTCATGGAGACCCGAATGAGGCACATGATCTGCATTGTGAGGGAGTGTTAGTTACGGCACTCCAGCCATGTGGCACGATTACCCGAGGGTGATCCAGCTCATAAGATCCTTATTGTTGGGGACCAGAGTGGCTGGACCAGGCCAAGAGGTTGCCCACGTAACACCTGGCTGTGGCAGATAGAGGGTCATTTCCGGTGGGTAGGACTGGACCGTGTGTCTGCCTGGGGGGTTGCAAACCGGGATCCTGAGTTGTTTCGACGTGTAGTGCATGTGGCAACTTACTGTACCAGCGCAGGCTCCCCAACTTGACTTGACTTGATGTGTATGTGTGTAATGCCAAGAGAAATTCCCTTTTAATGATTATTTTCCTATTTAAAATAATGGGATGTAGCTTTTCATTTTCCAACCTGTATTCAGGAACGGATTAGAACTGGATGACGAGAGAGGACTGTGGTGAGCCACTGTTGGCCAGTGGGCACAAGGCAGTCTAATCAAAGTGCCCATCTCACCAGGCCCCCACTACATCTGAGCAGTTGCTAAATGTACCTGGACGCTGCTGGTGTCCCCTTCTGTCCCCTTACAGTACCCCAAGCAAATCCTGTTAATGTATTTGGTTCCAACTCAGTCCCAGTCTAGACCACAGAAAACTGAGAGCTTACGAAAAATAAAATGTACCTGGCATCATAACAAATAAATTTGTTGGTTCAAAAAAAGAAACAAAAAACAAAGAAGATAATTTAACTGGCAAATAAAAGAACAGCGATACTCACCACCTGGCTTGTTAGCGATGCGGGTTAAGAATTACTCAAGTGCAGCCGAAGACCCCGAGACATGGCCAGCACCAGGCACCTCTTGATCACATTAACATCTGTTAGCCCCCTAGAATTTTATTATCTTTAACATCCTCTCCAGGCAAACTTTTTATTTTACTCACTTCCTCTTTCTGGCATTCCAACCATTGCATGATTTATCAAAGTTGACTCTGACATTTGCCATTTTATTATTAGAGACTTATAAAACTGCAGTGTAAGTTGAGCGTAATTCTGCCAAGGGCCCATTCTATTTTCTATTACTTATTGTTTGCTTTGTTTTTATTTTTTATCTTTGTAATTGACACTTTTGCTTTTCGTAAAGCACTTTGAGCAACACCTGTTGTGTAAAAATATGCTCTAGAACAGGGGTGTCGAACTCCAGGCCTGGAGGGCCGCGGCAGCTACAGGTTTTCATTCTAACCCTTTTCCTAATCAGTGACCTGTTTTTCACTTCTAATTCACATTTTAATCGCCCTGCTAGAAGGATTCAGTCCTCTGAATTGATTCGTTTCCTCATTAAAATACACCCAAACAGAAATGAGTCGTGAAACGAGCCAACAGATGACCAGCTAAACTGGGGCTTCAAACTCCAACCAGTTTCTTAATGAGAAGCCAATTCTTGCTGTTAATTAAACTCGTTATTTAATTCCACGGCTTGTTGTTGCTCTTGTTCTGCCACAGCTGACATTTCCAAAACAGTTGATTTTCCGTTTTTCATAAGGACATCGTCAAAGTGTTTTGGTGACCTGAGAGATCAACCTTACTGAGACCTTCACCTTTCTTTATTTTCAGATATTGTGTGATGTGGCGGCTTGTTTTGTGTCTCATTATTGTTTGGCTGCTAATTAAGGAAAAAGAAACAACTAAAGGGCCTGAGTCAAGTTAATTAAAAGAAGTAATTAGCAGCAAAAACTGGTCACTAATTAAGAAGATGGTTAGAATGAAAACCTGCAGCCCTCCAGGACTGGAGTTTGACACCCCTGCTCTAGAAGTAAACGCTGCCATTCTTGCATGTGCCGTCATGAAACAGCAGGGCAGACTGGTGACTACAAATTATGTAGCAAAGTGTCAGAAGCCTAACATCTTAAATTCAGAGACAAGATGACACTAACTTGTGGTGCTTGTGTTACGAGACGGAGCTCAGAAGGTTGGTGTTTATTGTTAACATTTGCTTGGCTTGCCAAGCCATACCAACCTTACAGATTAAGGTTTTGGGTGGTATATTGGGCTGTTCTGCCTCATTTGTGTGACCCCCCGTAGTCCGGTGTGGATATTCTTCAGTTTTCTTCTCAAGTCCCCAAGCCATACAAAAAAAAAAAAAAAAAAACTTCATAGGCTCCCCTGTGTACACGAGTGGGCTTTGGGGTGACTGGTGCCCCGTCTAAAGTTGGTTGCAGCCTTCCAACCGATGCCACTGGGCTAAGCTTCTCTATTGGAGAGGAAAAATTGGTATCGTCTAGCATACGAGGTGTGATCAAAAAAATACGGTGAATGTTTAAATAAGAAAAAAAATCATTACAGTAAAAGACACATTGCCATTTATCCCCCACAAAATACTTCCCATAGCTTCCAACAATCATATCCCATCGTTCTTGCCACTTTCTGAAGCAGTTCTGGAAGTCTTCTTTCATGAGTGTCTTTAGCTGCACTGTCATGGCTGCTTCGACGTCCTGAATTGATTCAAAACGTTTACTTTTCACGGTCATTTTGACTTTGGGGAAGAGCCAGAAGTCACACGGTGCCACAGCCAGTGAAATATAGTAGATGAGGACACACTGTAATATTTTTATCTGACAGAAATTTCCATAGCAGAAGCGATGCGTGACACGGAACATTGTCATGATGGAGGATGAAATCGCTTTCCCATTTCTCAGGTCGTTTTTGTTTCTTAAATAAGCCCTTTATAATATTCAGAGTTCACCATAGTGTTCCTGGGTACAAACTCATCTCGCGCAATTCCATCAAAGTCAAAAAACACCATCACCATCATCATCATCACCTTGATGCTGCATTGAGATTGACGCGCAGAACATCGAGGCAGCCACAACAGCGCAACTAAAGGCACTCATGAAAGGGGACGTCCACAACTGCTTCAGAAAGTGGCAACAACAACGGGATCAGTGTGTTTGAAGCGAGGGGGAATAATGGCAATGTGTTTGTTCCTGTAATAATATATATATTTTTTTAAATATTCACTGTATTTTTTGATCACACCTCGTATGTTGTGATAATTATTTGTAGATTGCCTTCATCGAATATTTGAGCTGTACTTTTATATTTTAACTTACAAACAATAATGTTTAAGATGGCAGTAAATTCACGCTCAGGGCATATTTAAGACTCACCACATCAGGCAGATAAAACAGCCTCGTCTGGAAGGTGGCAAGGCAAGTTATACAATCTGATTGGATGAACAGGACTGGAGGAGTGAAAGGGTGTGAGACCCATACTAGACCCCCACTGGCCAAACAGCCATGTCAGGGACCACTGGAGTGACATTAATTGGAGTCTCTGCTATGCTCCATCCATACAGAGGCCACGCTGGATCAAGAGACCACACAGGACCAGGCTGCTTTGGCATTACCTTGTCACACTCGTCGTACTCTGCCTCAATTGTGCACCCATCTTTATATAGAATACGCTACCGTGGCTGTCTGCTTGTCTGTCCAGGATTTTAAATCACCCGTAGCTCGCAAACCATTTGAGCTATTGACCTGAAAGTTGGTACACATATACTACGTGACGTCTACTATCCACTTCTGGGGTGATGAGTGACCTCCAAGGTTATTCCTCTTTTTATTTTTAATTTATTGTAGAATCAACTCTTGGCAGCAGGGTGGCCATGCGGCGCATTTGTACGGGTGCCGTTCTCATTCCCTACCACCTTCACCATCGCTTTCTCTACCTCTTCATATCTTAAATCATTTTTGGGGTAGATTGAACACTTAAGTGCCAGCTTAAGTGAAAAATTAAGGAAAACGTACTAAGTAATTGCAACACAAACACTGATTTAATCAGTTTTAACGTGAAAAGATGCCGATGGAAGAAGAGAAGAAGCGGGCCGCTAGAGTGGAGAAGAGAAGAGCTGCTCAGGAAACAGCAAGCGCATCAACCTCTGAGCAAACGAATGGTAAACTTACAGAGAAAAAGGATGAAAACTAGGAATGAACAAGTCAAGTGGATTCATGCAGGGCACCGTTACTGGTTATCTATAGATAGATAGATCGATCGATTGATAGATAGACAGATAGATGTGAAAGGCACTATATAATAGATAGATAGATAGATAGTGTCTGAGGTGACTGTGGTGGCGACCCGGCCGGGACACCCAGGAGGACAGGAGGAGGGCTTGCACCTTCCCCAGACCATCTGGGGGCAACCGCCCTGGTTCCTTTGGGGGCCACGGGTACAGAGCTTTGAAGCTCCACCCTGTAGGGGACCGTGGTTTGGGGGAGAGGAGCAGAAACACCCGGAGTGCTTCCGGGGATACAGCCGGCACTTCCGCCACACGGGGGCGTGTTGGTGGGAGATTGCCGGGAAGCACCTGGAGCACATTTGGGTGTGAATAAAAGGGGCCGCCTCCCTTCATTCGAGGCGAGAGTCGGGAGTGGAGTGGACTGAGCTTGCGGAGGAGGCAAGGAGGCGGCCTGAAGACTGTGAAGGCATTGTGTGGCCAGGACTTTGGGGACTTGTGGGGTTTGTGTGGCACTTAAGGACTTTTGTAAATAGTGTAAATAAACGTGTGTTGGGTGAAATGTACGTGTCTGCCTGTCTGTTCCGGGCCAGCCTCCACAATAGATAGATAGATGGATAGATAGATAGACGTGAAAAGCACTATATGATAGATAGATAGATAGATAGATAGATATGAAAGGCACTATATTATAGATAGATAGATAGATAGACAGATAGATAGATATGAAAGGCACTATATAATAGATGTGAAGGGTACTATATCATAGATAGATAGATACTTTATTAATCCGAAGGGGAAATTCACATACTCCTGCAGCAGTATACTGATAAAAATAATGCATGAATAAACGTGTAACCTTTCTCTCCTACTCTGTCTAGGTGGCTGGAGTTGGAGATTAACTAAACTACAACAGCAGTCAACCCTGACATCGAGCAGGCTGGTAAGTGTGGAGGGGCTCTAAGTGGGATTTCAGACATTTGGTTAGGGTCTATACAGTAAAGAGTCTGAAAGGGAAAATAGGGTCACCCTAGGACCCTACCATGATAAAACAGCCCCCAACCCCCGTGAACCTGGACTGAATGATGTTGCTTTGTGAATTTTACGTGACTTTAGAATTCATTAAGCTGTAAAGCCGACTTTTCCTAATCACGGGCGGTGCCACTACTTGTTGTCATTGTTATCGTCATTTTGTCATGCGCAGAGCACAGTGATATTCTTACTTGGATATCTGACTAACATGCCTTATGTCGACACAATAAACACAAATTCATTAAAAATACAGCTTTGTGTTATTTAACAGAAGTAGCCAGATTAGAGTGGTCTCAAAATGACCCCCAAACACTCATTAGCATGGTGTTGCTCTGTTTCAGTTTTTTCTGAATTTTTTTCAAATGAAATGAAGGCTGTGGTAGGAGGCATTCACAGTTTCTAGTAGTACAAGTGTTGTTGTGGCCTTTAGTTATTTTAGTAGCTCAACTAAAACCCGACTTCTAGAAGCTGTCGTCTCAAGATCACATTATGAGAATGCGAGGCAACATCAGGCCTGGAGCCATCTTAGTAGTGTCAAGTTGCAGGCGGCAGCATACCAACCGCCACTGGTCCTTTTTGGTAGCCCAGGAGACCCTGAAGGCTACTGTGTGCCACTGCCTTTGTTCCTGGGCACTCTGGTCCTCACGCGTTCCTAACTTCATGGAAAGTTATGGCAAGCACAGTCAGAGTGAGTTACGTCTAAAGAGCTCCTCATACTCTGCACTCAGCAGATGAGACCTCGCAGTCCCCTGCAGCGGGGACAGCAAAGCACAGGACACCGACAGGGCCAGGCAGTGCTTCTTATTGAGGGTGAAAACAAATATGTGACAACGACATTTAACAGCTGGTGATCTTTCATTTCTTGGCAGTAAAAGGGCACACAGAGTGTAAGTGATGATGCCAGCTTCAATTTAAAAGCCTCACAAGTGTTCATAAGGGGCAGACGTTACGTTGCCTATTGTGGCATTCATTTCAATGTCCAGACTGTTAAAAGTGTGCCATCATTCAGGAAGTCAGCTTGGTCAGTGTCATCTACTAAGTGACACGTGCCAGTCGAGTTTCTCAGGTGCAGTTTAGACAGCATGGAGGTTTTTAAGAAGCACTGCCATAAAGCAATAAAAACAAGACAACAGATAAAGCTGGCCGTGGGTGCAGCCAGGAGTAGCAGACACAAGATGGGAATACCTCGAGGGCGACTGGGCAGAGTCTGGCAGCCTGGTGAAGGGTGGCGCAATGGTGACAGGGCAAGAACAGACAAAGTGGGGCGGAGGGAAATGAGAAAGGAAAAAGAAAAAGCAGCTGTGAGAAGCAGGAAGTGGTGTCTTTTTTTTTTGGAAAAAAAAAAGGCAAAGTGTATCAGCAAAACTAAAGGCGCTTGACGTAACATCTTAAAAAAATGCAAAAGTTTGTGAAAGGAGAACAAAAAAAGCAGCCGCACAATAGAAAACAAGGGCATCCAGGAGCAAGAAGCACACGAGAGAAGCAAGCAAGAAAGGCAGTGGAACCTTGGAAATTGTACAAAGCTGGTTAGTAAGGTGCAATGAGCTGGCAACATGGGCACCCTCAAAAACAGGCCCTGCTTACTGGGCATCTGGTGCATAATGCCACCGATCCACTTCATTAACAGCAACTGCCCTCCTTCAAAATCACATCATCACAGACCTCGCCCTGGCAGAACTGGGCATTTAGGACTCCCTGTGCGTTCCTACCTATCTTGGCTCCTTTCTTCAGCAGGGTCACCACTACCGAGGTGTTGCGACAGCCTACTGCCCGATCGAGGGGCCGCATGCCACTGTAGTCCACGTGCTCGATCATTGCTCCATGATCCACTAGGAACTGGACCTGCAAAATAGGGGGGGGGAGAAAAAAATGAAATGAAATGGAATGGCTGCTCCTCTCGGGTCACTGCCACTTCTTCAATAAACTCAAACAAAACTCCGGAGCAGTGGGTGCCGTGGTGGTGTGATTGGTCACCCAGTCCTGCCATAAGAAAGTTTACAAACGAGAATATTGAGTCCATCAAGCCCCTTTTGTTTCGTTAACAGCTAAGCTGCCCCAATGTCACGTTTTCATGGTTTCTACTTCAACTCCTTTTCTCGTTAGTCTGTCTGAGATTCTGTGTGTAAAGAGGAACTTCCTGGCTTCAGTCCTAAATGCACTTCCCCTTAATTTTCGCTGGAGTCCTTACATATGTGACTTACCATTTATCTGAAAGAATTCTTCTGGATCGGCTTTATCTGTGCCTCTGAGAACTGAATTAATAATTCTGCCCTAAACTAAACAATCTTTTTTTCCGGTATACTCCATTGACTATAAGAACACAAGAAATCTGGCAAACAAGGGGAAGCCATTCAGGCCATCAAGCCCGTTTGTTTAGCTGTAAGCTGTCCCACCATCTCATCCAGATCCTTCTTAAAGGTTGTCAAGGTTTCTGCTTCAACTGCTTTGCTGTTCTCGGTTTTTAAATTTGAAGCTGTAAAACAATGTCTAGTGTGGAGGACACTTCCTCTTCCTGTTTCCGCCGATTGCCCAGTGTAGGTGAAAGACTACATCATGACCGTTTTTAGTCATTCAAAAATGATATGAAAATGCTGGTGTCGATGGAGATTGTTTTCCTTAAAAACACAGACTTTAAAGTACAGTGTACTAGTGTGGATTGAGCCTCAGTTAACATTTCAAAAAGCGACGTTTAGCTGGAGCAAAACTGTAAAATGGGAGCTAAGAAAATGTCAGCAAGTCAGATATGTTGGAGTTGACTGTGGAAGAGTAAATCTGACTAAACTGAATCAAGAGCCACCAGACACAGTGCCTCCAAAGTCTTCTAGCACCTCACCCAACATGATGTAGTTGTGGTGAGGTGCCCAAACATGGCATGGCTCCTCTCTGATAACCTCGTACTCGCAGTGTTTTAGCCTGATGGGTCAAAATAACGCTCCTGAGCTGCTTTTCTATTAGCCTCATCAGCTCCACTGGACGATACACAGCTATCTTGTCTGTAGCCTTGCCAATGATCTGATGATGCTGGCATGACAGAGAAAAATAAAAAAGATACTCACCACCTCTGCATCACCATAGAATGCAGCGAGGTCCAGCGGCGTGCGCCCATTCTTATCTGCATGATCTGTCGCTGCCCCTCTCTCCACCAACGAGCGTACTACTGCCAAGTGACCCTTCAAGCAGGCCCAGCTGAGAGCTGTCAGACCCTCCTTGTCCATCAGAGACAGCGAAGCTCCTAGACGACGACGACAACAACAACACAGCCAATGATACATTCGCTTGTAAAGTGGGCTCTGAGGGGCTGTAGGTCTCTCTGTCTTCATCCACACATAATAGTAGTAGTTGAAACAAAATAAGTTCATGTGCTCTCTCAGCTGTGCTACCTCCACAGATGCTATTGCCACCCTGAACTTTGCAGTGTAGGTTATATTTTGGTTAAATTTACAAAAGAATAAACGTTAACCTGGGCACTCAACACCAGACCTCCTTTCTCTTAATTCAGCTTATGCTGATTAAATCACTGAACGCTCAGAAGGGGTCTGAAGCTTGTCAGCCTCTGGCCATCAAACTGTGGCTTTATCACTCATAACTAACTGTGGACCTCCAGAGGTTTACTTTCTCCCTGCATTGTACTAATTGGAGTTTTTGGTTTTCAAATTGATGTTAACAAGCCTTCCAATGGTGAGCTGTGAATATATAACTGACTGAAATGCCTTCCTATTTTACTGTTCGATTACTTTGAAGCTCGTGTTTATGTATGTAGATGATGTGAGCTCCAGTTATTTACTTTTCCCTTATTCTATCTGTAAATCCATGTACACGCTGTGAGCCTGCACTCAGTGAAGAGCACCACAGAGCAGAATGCTGCACCGAAGAACTAACCACCATGCCATTACTGTAAGAGGCTAAGAGCTCTAACTGTTTGTGCCTGGTCTGATATTCCAGATGAGCTCAGCACTTCATACTCGTTTAGCCCACATCCCGAAATCTGACAGAAGACTCTGGAGTTACCCAAGGGGGGCCAGAAGTCAAATACTACCCTGATATTTTTTTCTGTTAAATGTGACATTTCTGTATGCCAGTAGTTACAGATAACAGCTAAAAGGGGGTGAGCTATATGAACTGCAATGAGTCTAAACAGAAAGAGGCCAGGCATGTGTATACAATTAGAAAAAAGGCGTTTTATGAATGATATGTAGCAACGTAACATCCATCCATCAGTTATATAGTGTCTTTCACATCTATCTATCATATAATGCTTTCTATTATATAGCATCTTCCATATCTATCTATTATATAGTGCCTTTCACATCTATCTATCTATTATATAGCACCTTCCATATCTATCTATCTATCTATTATATAGCGCCTTCCATATCTATCTATTATATAGTGCCTTTCACATCTATCATATAGTGCCTTTCATATCTATCTATCTATTATATAGTGCCTTTCACATCTATCTGTTATATAGCGCCTTTCACATCTATCTATCTATTATATAGCGCCTTCCATATCTATCTATCTATTATATAGCGCCTTTCACATCTATCTATCATATAGTGCCTTTCACATCTATCTATCTATCTATTATATAGTGCCTTTCATATCTATCTATTATACAGTGCCTTTCACATCTATCTATCTGTTATATAGCGCCTTTCACATCTATCTATTATATAGCGCCTTCCATATCTATCTATCTATTATATAGCGCCTTCCATATCTATCTATCTATTATATAGCGCCTTTCACATCTATCTATTATATAGTGCCTTTCACATCTATCTATCTATCATATAGTGCCTTTCATATCTATCTATTATATAGTGCCTTTCACATCTATCTATTATATAGCGCCTTCCATATCTATCTATCTATTATATAGCGCCTTCCATATCTATCTATTATATAGTGCCTTTCACATCTATCTATCATATAGTGCCTTTCACATCTATCTATCTATCTATCTATCATATAGTGCCTTTCATATCTATCTGTTATATAGCGCCTTTCACATCTATCTATCTATCTATTATATAGCGCCTTCCATATCTATCTATTATATAGCGCCTTTCACATCTATCTATTATATAGTGCCTTTCATATCTATCTATTATGTAGTGCCTTTCACATCTATCTATCTATTATACAGTGCCTTTCACATCTATCTATCTATCTATCTATCTATCTATCATATAGTGCCTTTCACATTTATCTTTTTATCTGCAATGCCTTGCAAAAGCATTTAATCCCCTTTAAAACCATCGCCAATCTCTGGATCACATGGACACATACACATATTTTACCCTAATTATTTGTATTGACAACCTAAGTGTTCTAACAATTTATTTTTTAAAGACAAAGTACATAACTTTGTTAAAATAATATTTATATTGTGAATTTCCCTTTTGGGATTAATAAAGTATCTATCTATCTATCTTCTAAAAAATAAAAACTAGGAAGAATGCTGCTTGTATGAAGCATTCAAACCCTTTAACCTCTAAAAGTGGCAAAGTGTTCCCAAACAAGGCACACTTGCCTCTCGTTTGGGCCTCAGTGAACAATCAGTGAGCAATTCGATTTAAGATCACATGTTCTGGATATAAAACTCAAAAATAAAAAGACCAAATGACCTGGATGTCTCAGTGTCGAAGTCTATCAACATGCAGAACCCAAGCACAACGCAGAGGTACAGGGGGCAATGAAGGAGCCAGCCATCACTTTGTTTAATCTGGGGTACACATGCCTGAGCCCACTGTATTGAGAGCTCTCTGTAACTGTGCCCTACTTGACAGGGTGACAATAAGGAAGTCATTACTCAGGAATATCCATGAAAAGGTACATCTGGAGTTCACCAACATGCATGAGAAGGACCCGACTGGGATGTGGGAAAAATTTTTGTGGTCAGATGAAACCAAGAATGGGTTTTTCAACTAAAATTCAAAGCGCTACGTATGGCATAGACCCAACAGTGCCCGTGCCCATCAAAGAACACTTGTGGAGTATGGTGGTAGCAGGTGTAGGAGCTTTGAATCTTTTTAGAACTGATGGTGGAATGGCTGGCACTAAATAAAGAGAAGCTGTTCCAGTCAGCTGATGAAACTGAGGCCTGGCAGAAGGTCCAACTTCCAGCAAGACAACAGTCTGAAGCACAAGGTCAAGGCAACTCTGCAGTGGCTGAAAAACAAAGCAGCAGTAACGGCAAAGTCCTGATCTCAACCCCATTGAGAACCCGTGGCACTCAGGAAATGGAACACTGCAGTCCCGAGGAGCTGAACAATCTGCAGGAAACCCACCAGGAGGAATGAGAAAAAAATCACAGAGCATGGGCAAAGCTGGTGCAGCAAAAGGAGGCCCTAGTAAATATCAGAGGGTGGAGTGTGAAAACTTATGTAAGTGACGGTTTACTGTTGTTTACTTTTTAGAATGATATATTTGGCCAAATTGATTTGCACTTAAAAATAAGCTATTAAAACACTTAGGTTGTCAGTAAAAAATATGTATTGGAGGAGTTGTGTGTACGAATGGTGAGGACTTTCAAGAAGAGTGAATACGTTTGCAAGGCGCTGGATTATAAATATTCAGTATCACTTACTGCAGTCTAACTTCCTCATCACCCACAGCATGTCAGCTACTGTCCTGGCTCCAGCTGCAGCAGACAAGACTCCAGACGCCCAGCTGTGCTCTTCTACAATGGCTGGATGAGACCAATTCTTTTATCCCCAGTGAAATGGACCAATCTTTGAAACCAATGGAGTAGGACAGCCAATAATAGGAGCTACTGATGTCTGACATCTTCTTTGGAGGCCGCCTGTTTCAGGTGACGCTCACACAGGTATGACTACCACCTTTACTCTTCTAATGATTGACAGTCTTGTGGTCAGATGAAGAGCTTAAGGGACTCACCTTGTGAAAGCAGGAACTCTACAGTCCCCAGGTGCCCCTCAGAGGCGGCCATCATTAAGGGGGTTCTTCCCTGCTTGTCTGCCATGTTGACATCTGCTCCATGTGTCAAAAGGAGGTCAACAATCTACGGGCACAGAAGTAATAATAATAATAATAATACATTTTATTTATACAAGGCGCCTTTCAGAGAACTCAAGGACACCGAACAAACAATAAATAAATAAATAAAAGATACAATTATAAACAACTTAAAACATCAGAAAATCTAAAAATTAAAACCAAACAAAACCACTATAATCAGGAGGAAGAAGAAAAAGCCATTTTAAACAAATGTGTTTTAAGTTTGCATTTGAAAGATGAATATGATTTGATATTTCGGAGATCCGCAGGTAATGAGTTCCAGTGCTTGGGAGCAGAACGGCTGAAAGCTCTGCTCCCCATGGTGGTTAGACGGGCGGGAGGAACGGTCAGATGGGTGGAGGAAGAGGATCTAAGGCTACGGGATGGAATGGCAACATGTAGAAGGTCAGACAGATATGGAGGTGCGAGGTTATGGATGGCCTTAAATGTTAGTAGCAGAATCTTAAAATCAATACGAAACTTGATCGGGAGCCAATGAAGCTGCTGCAAGACCGGAGTAATATGGTGAAAAGATGGGATTCCAGTGATGATACGTGCTGCAGAATTCTGGACTAACTGAAGCTTATGAAGAGATTTATTAGGGAGACCAAAGAGGAGTGAATTGCAGTAGTCCAGCCGAGAAGTGACAAGACTATGAACAAGAATGGCAGCAGTATGAGGAGTGAGGGAGGGGCGAATGCGATTAATATTACGTAAGTGGAAGTAAGCAGACCGGGTGATGTTATTAATGTGACATTGGAAGGATAGAGTACTGTCGAGGATGACACCCAGACTCTTGACCTGAGATGATGGGGAAACAACAGAGTTATCAATAATAAAAGAAAAATTATTGGTTTTGGATAATGATGATTTTGAACCAATGAGGAGAACCTCAGTTTTGTCACTGTTTAATTTAAGAAAATTTGAAGAGAACCAGGACTTAATTTCAGAAATGCAGTCAATAAGTGAGGGTGGTGGAAAAGAGGAGGTGGGTTTACCAGCCAGGTAGAGCTGGGTGTCATCAGCATAACAGTGAAAATTAATGTTATATTTGCAAAAAATATTGCCAAGGGGAAGAAGGTAAATAATAAAAAGAAGAGGCCCCAGGACAGAGCCTTGGGGCACACCAGAAGTAACAGCGGTGGGTTGGGATGTGAAGGTTTTAAGCTGTATGAACTGAGTGCGGCCCGAGAGGTAAGATCTAAACCAATCAAGTGGAGTGTGAGTAATGCCAATCAAAGATAATCTATTAAGGAGAGTGGTATGACAAATAGTATCAAAGGCCGCACTCAGATCGAGAAGGATGAGAATAGTGATTAGACCAGAATCAGCAGCCATAAGGAGGTCATTAGTAATTTTAACAAGTGCCGTTTCTGTAGTATGAAGGGGGCGAAAACCAGACTGGAACTTCTCATATAGATTATTGTTTTGAGACAAGTGGGTGTGAAGTTGGATAGCTACTATTTTTTCAAGAATTTTGGAGATAAAGGGCAAGTTAGAAATGGGGCGAAAATTATTGAAATTAGTAGGATCACAACCAGGTTTTTTTAGTATTGGGGTTATAGCAGCAGTTTTGAAAGGTGAGGGAATGATACCAGTAGTAAGAGAAGAGTGAATGATGGCAGAAATAAGAGGGACTAGAGAGGGGAGGCAGGCTTTAACCAAAACTGTAGGCAGGGGGTCCAGGTGACAAGTAGATGACTTGGATTTGCAGATGAGATCTGAAATTTCAGAGGAAGTGGGAAGCTGGAAAGAAGAGAAAGAGTGAATAGGCGAGTATAGTTCAGAAGAAATACAGGAAGGATCTGGAGCAAGGTGCTGATGTATCTTTTGGATTTTCTCATTGAAAAAAGACATAAGAGAATTACAGAAGGCAGTTGAGTAAAGGTGAGATGGTAAAGAGTCTGGAGGTTGTGTAACATTATTAAGTAAAGAAAACAAAGACTTGGTGTTACCTCTATTACAAGTAATTAACTGAGTGTAATAATTAGATTTGGTTTGAGCTATACAATCCTTGTAATAAAGTAGGTGATTTTTATACATCTCTTTGTGGACAGAGAGTCTGGTTTTTTTAAACAAAATTTTTAGTTGCCTGCCTTTAGCTTTCAGAAGCCGAAGTTCAGGCGTAAACCAGGGGGCAGAAAAGGAAAAAGAAACAGATCTGGTTTTTAGCGGAGCCAGAGAATTAAGAATACCATTAAGACAAGTGTCATAATATGAGACCAGTTCGATGGGAGTGGATAAATTATAAAAGTCCATTTGCGAATCAATTCTAGAAGACAGCAAATTCAAATTAATATTCTTAATGTTACGAAAAGCTATGAGACGTGGAAGCTTAGGATCAGAAAAGGTAAGTTTAGCCTTGAATGAGAGGAGAAAGTGGTCGGTTATAGTGAGTTCATCTGCTGTAAGATCAAAAGGAACAACACCAGAGCAGCAAATCAGGTCCAAGATATGTCCTTTACAATGGGTAGGAACATCAGTGTGCTGCTGGTATCCAAAACTCTCCAGGCAAGATAAAAAGTCTCTAGTGAGAGGGATATTGATTTTGTCCAGATGTA